>NQII01006164.1:0-79534 GCA_002778355.1 Clitarchus hookeri
CTAAGCGCTAGGCTCTGAACTGGCGTGCTGGGTTAACGTGCTCCGTTTACCTACAGGACTTTAAGTGGCATCATTTTAATTGTGTAAAGTGTGTAGCAAAGCTCAGTACATGCTCCTGTCATTGGTTCAATTGCTCGTGACGAGAAGTGTGTTTTATAATACGGCAGTCTGAAAAAAAAACACCGTTTTAAACGATTGTAGAGTGCTCCAAGCTGATATTTACAGCATGCGTGATATCTTGAAAGTACCATCCCGTCCACGTTTGGGGTTTTTTTATTCCCGCAGGTAACTATATTGAGGATACGTTTAGTACTTTGGTCAAAATGAAGTATTTGAAAAACGCTGCAACTCCTTAAGAGATGACTACAAGTATTCAAATAAACATCGGACGTAAGATAGCAGTTTGACGGCCGAGGAGATGTGCATGAACGTGAAAATGATAGGCGTAGAATGTACAGACTAGTTTTAAGCGACAGGTGGAAACACTTTAGTAAATAACTACATAAATATATACTAGTGTATGGACGAACACCAGGTTGAGTACAGTGATAACATACTTGGCACTCTACAGACTCAACGGCAGATTGCCAATTCCTTCCTTTACAAAATAGAAAATAAAGAAAAATACCAAGAAATCCACAAAAAATTTGTTTCTTCCGTCTAGCGCTAAAAAATTGAGACTGAAAAATATAAAATGGAAATTACTGAAGATGTGCCGGAGGAAAGGATATAAAAAAACAGTTTCAAAAAAAGCCGTTTCAATCTCACCAGCCTTGGAAAATTTTTGGAACGTAACTCTCAAGACGATCATCAGATTGGTAGGGACGCCTTATTTCACTCTCAAACGATCGTAACCAGACTTACGACATAAACTGCGCATGTGAGTGAGCTAACCTTTAAGCAGATGGATTTACAGAGTGGCTTTCAATGGAGCGTTTGCGCCCAACTGTGTAACACACACAACTCATTTAAAAGTTGTACACGCACTACCCACATTTTTACAAAAGTACAATTTATGTTCCATATGAAAGAAGAGTGANCTCATTTAAAAGTTGTACACGCACTACCCACATTTTTACAAAAGTACAATTTATGTTCCATATGAAAGAAGAGTGAGTATATTTTACAGCACTGAAAAACATTTTGTATAATCTGCTTGTTTAAATTTTTATAGAACTCAATTAATGAGAGTCATTTTTAATCAAATTTAAGTGTACGTTTATTCTGGATGCTTCAGTAAACACATTTTACAAAACATCCATAGCCTAATATTGTTGGTAGTTGACGAAAAACTGATGTTAAAACGTTCTTAAATAAAAGCGTGGGATCGGAAAAATAAACTGGTGTTTTTCCCAAAAGGTAATTTTTACTTATTCGTGCTGCGTAAAAACGGATAGGTTTATATTGATAAAGAAAATTGCGTAGCAAAAATTGTGAACATGAATTTTAATAATGTCATTAAAAAAATGTGTCTTCCCCATCTACACAACAGTATTATTTTTAATATGGCATGAACTCAAGTTTGTTTTTTGCAAAGTAGGAGCAAACAACGGTATTCCCAAAGAATATCAGGTAATTTTATTCGCAATTTGTAAATCGCACGTACACCAAACAATACTACGAACAAGAACAAGGCCGGCAAGCCATTCAGTACGTGTTCAGTGTTCACAATTATTATCAAACGCCATAATCAGCTTAGGCTATTTGTGTGAATTACATAGGTGTGCAACTAACTAAGGGTTCGTGGTTTGAAAAACAGGACCCAGTAATAGGAAACCTTAAATGAAATGTACACCTTCACAAGCCTTATTAATAATGTAACAATTTAAAACATTATTAAAACATATTACAGTTTTCGGCAGTGATATAATGTTTGTAGGCCTATGTAAAATGGATTTTCCTGCAGAAATAAAACACCATAAATATATGCAGTAATTTAAACTGGGATTGTATAGTGTGGTATATACTTATATTTTAGGCCTAGATCATAACATGTGTTACGCAAAGGAGAATTTCTACTTTGAAACAAATCCATATCTAAAGCTGACACTAAAAAAAATAGTATGTAATATCGTACTGGAGGTCTGTGCAAGTGGCAAGTTTTTTGTAAATTACTGCCCAGGTACTTCGAGCCATCTAATTTTGTCATCTAGTTTACAACACACGTTCGTTTCACACTTCAATACTTTAATATACTGAATTCGTTTACAAAACAAACCAATTGGTATAGATTTAAGAAACAACAACACTATAAAACAAACAGACGAGGTAGCTAATTTAAGATCCACTAACGTTTCATATTTCGTTGCGAAACGAAATATTTTGCAAAAAAAGGGCAGCCAACCTATGGCTACCGTCGAAGCCAAATTGCTGAAGTAATCTTCTCTAACAAATATGTTGCAACGATGATACTTTGAGCATGAGTAGCAAATTGCGGTGTAGGCAACCGCAGGAGTAAGTTGCTTAATGAAGCAACTTGCTTCTGCGGAACAGAACAGACCCGCAGACCAGTAGAAAGGTAAATAATATGCTCCTGAATGGACCAGGATCTATAGTCGGGCAGATTCACAATGTAGGTACCGCCTATAACCAGAGTTATTGTCATTTCCCACACCTCGTCTGGCCTCGTGTTTCATAATGTAATAAACACGCAATAAATAATTTCCACGCATAAATAACATCTTGGGGGAATTGAGCAGGTCAGTTAAGTAATATGGATTGAACAAGAAATATTTTGTTACGTTTAAATCAACAATAATATTGAAATTAATTTCGTCATATATAAAAATTTCTAACTTATGAGCTTTATTTCCCTAAGTCTTAAAGTTACTTATAACAAGATTTGCTAAACAATAAATGTGTGAAGTGTTGTCGTCAAGGTTAGACGTGTTTGATATCTCAGGAGGATCACTCGAGAACTACTAAACCGATTTACGTGTTTCTTTTTTAGTTAATAGCTATGTTCTCTGGCCTGGTATTAGTATATAGTTTGTTACGTAAAGTAACATATGGAATAAGCAGTGACGACAATAGTGAATCAAGTCTGAAAAAAGTTTGCCGCCAGCGAGCTCTCTTGCAATACACTGTCTAAACCGTTAAAGATGGAACAATATCATGTAATAAATAATTGTGTAGAATAAAAATACCCATAAAAAAACTCCGCGGTAGCATATATCTATCTATAACAGAGAAATACTAATAAGCGTTTTGGTGATGTGCAATTCTAATCTAGTATATGAAGTTTCCCTTATGTAATCATTGTTAATGGTTTAACATACTATGTTATCTTGTATTGGAAGGCCCATGCTTTTTATACTTTTCTCCTGACAATGTCTGCACTTGCTTTTCAATTTCAATGAGTGCAAGGTGAAAAACTTCGTCATTGAATGTTGCTTGTGAATTAAATGGTAAAAACGATTATTAGTATTTCTCTGTTATAGATATATATATATAGTATCACGGAGTTTTTTTAGGTACTTTTATTCTACGCAATTTTTTACTACATAATATTGTTCCATCATTAACGGTTTAGACAGCGTATTGCAAGAGAGCGCGCTGGCGACAAACATTTTTCCGACTTGATTCACTATTATCGTCACTTTTTATACATAATGTTTCTTAATGTAACAAAATATATACTAAAATCTGGCCAGAGAACACAGCTTTGAATGAAAAAAAAAAACACGTAAATCGGATACGTGGTTCTCGAGTGATAAGCGCACTAACAGACAGATAGACACGTTGAGTTTTATAATATGTGTAGAAGTAAAGATAAAATGTGTCATTATCCTGTAGTTTCATCATAAGTTTAACGATAACATTCAAGTTTAAAATTAGGTGTAGCAATATTGGACGATCAAGATATTATTTCAGAAGATTTCACAAGAGTTACAAAACCCACTGTTTATTGCCACCAATTAAAAAAAAAAGTATATAATTTTTTTTATATTAAAACTTCTTTCAGGACAGAAATGAAACTCGGTATTTTGTGGTCCATCCTTAATTGTGGTTATTGATATATAAACGTGGTCGTTGAAAAGTGACAAAGTCAGCGCAAATCGCTGTAAGTAGACATCTGTTAACATGTTATGTAAAACAGCGTTTTAAAATATAGCGGAACTGCCGTAACTTCTCTAGATAGATTGCTGTATCAAAACCCTACACTAAACGCAGAGAATTCTGAGGAAAGAGAACACTCACGTAGCTTGTTTACACTGGGTTCCACCGCCGCCGCTTTGGTTCCAAACGCCGGATGTGACCTTGCAGCGTTTAATATTGCTTATAGTCCATTGCTGGTTACTTCCAACTTTTCTGAAGCCCTGCTAAAGTTCTACTTTCAGGCTGTTCATCTAACTTGAGCAAACAAAGCCTAATTAAGTCTAAAATATTACACCAAAGTAACAACGCACTGCATTCGTACGCACTCAATTTAATAATATTTTGTATGAGAACTATTTCTTATCAGGCATTACCAACACACCCATTTTCTCTCCGCTTTATTCTTATTAATTATAAATGAAATATAATTCATTGATCAAATATAAGTGTAAGTTCAATTTCACCAATAATAATATACTTTTATGTTAACAGATGTACAAAATGCTTCTGATACATGACGTGTTGAGGACACAACCAAATGCGTCACAGATATTTCAAAGGTGAGATCCAAAAATTAACTGTGAATAGACAATACTAGGTATTCCCCTGAAGAGCCACCCCGGTCCACTCGCAGTTGAAGCTGTTCCGAGCAACTCCGTTCCCAACTCGGACCGCCCATTCGGCTGAAAAATGACACCATGGCCACTTTCTACTTTACAAACATTTTCCCTCTCCCTTCGCGCACGATTCAGTCGCGGTGCGAAATTCCACCCGACCCACGCCGGCGGTAGAAAGTGATCAGCCACGCACCGGCGTGCCAATGTCAAGGAGCTGTTATTACGTGAAAATCGCCTAGGAAGCGAGTAGCAGCGACCGGGCGACACGCCCGTATCGCGTGACAATGAAAGTCTGAACTTGGCACTTAGTAACCTGTTCTCATGTGGAGCGCGAGCCGGCACTGGTTTTACATATCTACAAGTAAAAAACAACGTGAACAGTCTAAGGCCCAATTTGGCCCACCGTTGTTAAAATGGCGCCAACAGTGAGTTGGTAAACGCGATGTTCTGCCGTAACAGGACGTTAAGAGAGAGCCTTGTTTCGCTCACTTCAGATACTTGCTATTCGACAAAGCTAAGTGTGAATCCGGGAAATGTGGGGGATACACAAGGTCACACCGTTATCTCCCTTCCTCATTCCTCCACCAGGATAAGATGAAGCGCTCGACTGTGAGTATCAGGTGTCGCAGTGACCATCAGTTGTTGACTACAGTCCAGTCACGGCTACTTACAANAAGCGCTCGACTGTGAGTATCAGGTGTCGCAGTGACCATCAGTTGTTGACTACAGTCCAGTCACGGCTACTTACAACTGTTCTGAAGACCTGCTAGTTCTGCTTTCTGGATATTACTCCGCCTCATGCAAACAAAGCCAAACGGAGTCTAGAAAAACACCAATGGGACAGTGCACCGCATTCGTGCGCACTCAGTGTAATAGTATTTTGCATAAGAACTATTTATTACTAGGTATTGCCAAATTTCCTATTTTCTGCCTGTTTTTTATTCCTATTTATTATAAATGAAATACAAAAATTTATATATTACATATAAGTAACAGTTTACTTTAACCAAAAAGTAGTGTATTTTATACGTATTAACAGAAATAGAAAATTCTGGTTATATATGACATATTTCGAAAACAACCAAACACGTCATACATGGGGGGGGGGGATTTTTCAAAGGTTTGATTCGAAAAGCGTGAACAAAGCGCAAATAGACTATAGTTGGCGCAGCCAAGTTGATGCGTCTGTACGGGCTGGTGTATGTAGAAGTTGCTCCAACTAATACACACGCGCTCGGGCAGACAGCTGACGTACACTCTGCTCACTTCTCGTCAGCTGCATTAGCGCTGCACACTTTGCTTGGTGGAGCAGTAGTTAACTAATCTCGCGTTAAACACCGTCAAAATACTTTCTTTGTTGCAACACGTGACGTTTCCCAGTAAAGAAATTGTTGTTTAATTGTGAACCGCTGTTAAGTATACTTGCTGAAAACACAGTTTTTGTTTGGACTATACAGTAAAGACTATTATCAGCTTGCAATGTTGTTACGATAGTTGAGCAGACGTCTTTGAGGTGATATCAGTTATACTGTATAGGAAATTTGTGCTCTGAATAACTACTGTTGTCAGTGAATAAGAAATAAGTAATACATATTTTAATATTATATTCACTAATTTTACACACACACACATACATATGCATGTCGCAGGGACATGATAAAACCGGAGATTTGATCAAATCCCTAAGGTAGTTGATCAGTTCAAGGAAGATGTTTNCGCAGGGACATGATAAAACCGGAGATTTGATCAAATCCCTAAGGTAGTTGATCAGTTCAAGGAAGATGTTTAAATTACAACTCTGTGGGGTGATTTCCCTAAAGAAAGTAAGTAATTTGACCAAGTCCCTTAACCGTTTTAGTGAAAATATGTTATACTTGAAGCTGGTAGCCTCATTACCTATAACAAATTGCCGGCGAGCCTTGAAATGACCATAACAGCAGTAGTGAACCTTCCTGCTGGCGCTGGGGCTCGGCCACGGTGCGTCATTTATGGCTACGCTTTGGACGAGTCTTGACTTCTTATTTCATATTTTCACTAAAGAAGTTATGGGACTTGATCAAATCTCTTACTTTCTTTAGGGAAATCACCCTACAGAGTTGCAATTTTAACATCTTCCGTGAATTGATTATCTACCTTAGGGATTTGAACAAATCTCCGGTTTTATCATCTCCCTGCGATATACACCCACATACGACGGTTCTGAAACTCCAAGCCACACCCTATTTTCGTTTTACTAGCCTAACGCCCTTCACCACACGACTTTTGATACGTAGGTTAGGTAAGGTAGTAAAATGGGCCAGAATATAACGTCGCCAATTGGGAGGAATAGAGGCAAGTGACTTGGAGAGTCGCTACACTATAGAGTGACTTCAAACGTATGCAGGCGGACTGAAGTTGCAGTTTAGTAACTGCATATGTATTGCTTTATGAATGTCTGAGTCGGGACAACATCTGCGTTGTGGAAACGACGATCAACGACAGAAAAACTTCAACATCACTAAACCGTTACCTTTGCTACTTGGTAATATTACTTCGCTGTATACAAAAGCAGCTATATGCACGCTTTGTTGGCCGCCATAAGTTTTTTCTGAGCGAAAAACAAATCAAGTGTGGCAAGTGTCACTCACCTTGTGTGTTTTACGTGATAGTAATCTCAGACTCCTGGCAATGGCGCTGTAAGAAGATCATAGGGAGGTAAACGTACCTATGCGATGTGCTACGGCATCCAGGGATGACACAGTACAGTGAATATCTCGTTCTTTGCTTGTAAAATGAGGCGCAAAGCAGATTTTGATTGTTGGCAAAACACGAGTGATTGCATTTGGACTTGTTAAAAGCCATAGTGCGGACAAAGCCGAATTTACGGATATCTCGAAGCTCACGGTCGTACTAGTCTGCCAGCGATGGCAGTACACGGTATACAGGAAATGCTTGTCGAGACTGCCGCCAAATTACAACACTGACGGATAAGGACCGCCGGTATTTCACGAATTTTGAACAAAAATTGTCTGCTTCTGGACAACAATTGCTGTAATTCACATGACTAGAAAATATTTGCTTTATTTTATGGAAAAGCGCGGGTAAAATATTGCCATTCTCCGTAAAAACCAGGGTATCTCACTTATTAAAACTTGAAATTTCGTAAATATTATAGAACTTTCCATAAATTAACGGAACCTATCCGTAAATATGCTATACTCCTTTCACGGTTACTTAAAATATTTCTGAGGCACTGCTAAAGTTCTACTTCCAGGATATTCCTCCGCCTCATGCAAACAAAGCTTAACTAGGTCTGGAGAATTACAACAAATAACAACGCACCTAATTCGTGTGCACTAAGTGTAAAAATATTTTGTATAAGAACTATTTATTACTAGGCATTACCAACACACACGTTTTCTCACTGTTTTTAATCAAATTATTTATAAATGAAGCATTATAATTTTTAGATAAAATATGAATAACATTTCTATTTAACCGAAAAAAAAGTTAATTTTATTAACGCAATTATACAACACGCATGTGGTAACGTTGCATATTAGGAAATAACTTAACGCGTAATTCATGGGGAGATTTTTCAAAGGTTTGATTAAAAAGTATGAAGAAACCGCGAATAGACTAAGTAAGTGTTCCTACAATTATTAGTTTTAATGTAGAATTACGAAGAAAAAAAAAGTTTCAATTTTTGTTACGTTTGAGATTTGCTGTGTATAAAAAGAACATTAAAAAATAATTATTCTATTTTTGAGATTGATTTGAACATTAATCAAAAGTTTAAGAAATAGTTACTTCCAGATCTTTTTTTTTTTTTTTTTTTTAAGAAATACATTTTTTGACGTTTACTCGACTTATTTGTTACGTGACATTTCCAAATTTAGAGCGAATAACAAACGTTTCATAGTGTTTAATAAATTCCTCAAAAAGCTATTATTCCCTACACGCTGCGACTATAAGCTTTGGTCACCAAGAAATTCATTGTTTTATATAAGTACAAATACTGTTCATCTTGTAGAAAATATTTGAAATACAATATACTCGCATAAAAATATTTCTAACTACATATTTTTTTTATAATGACACGACGAATCCACAATTTAAGTGTTTTTGGGACGTATAAATAATAAAAACTGATTCACTGACAGAAATGAGATAATTTGTTTTGAAATATTAAAAATTGCAATTTTTTTTAAATAAAAAAAATGGCGCTGTTTTGGTTTTTAGCAGTCTATGATTTAAAAATAATACCATGGATACCTTAAAATTAATTATGCAGAGACCTTTAGTCACCCTTGCTAAATTGCCTATAAATAATTAGTTTTTTTTTTTATTTGTACGTCCCAAAACTATAATATTATAATTTTGGTATGCCATTGCGCGAAAATTATGCCACCTATTTTTTTGACTTGGGGGATGAGTACTTACAAATTATTGTTAAAAATTAGATAGGCATTTCGTACAAATAAAAAATAATGTATTGTTAGTGACCAGAGCACCTTTAAAGGGCGTCGATAGTAAAATATTTGTTTTTAAAATCAGTAGCATTTTAAAGTCTGTCCGCGTAATTCTTTAAACTAAAGGAGAAAACTACAAAGTGGTATTTGTAATTTAAACCATTTGCTAATATCGTGTGTAATAACATCCTACCGTTAGAGATTTATTCCGCTAGAAGTTCAGCTTCCCTCTAATGTATATCGCAGTCTTGAGTGTGCCCGTTGCAATGCTTCATTAGAGCCTGACGTGGCCTTCAGGCGTTACAAAAATGTTCTAACCATTATCCATAACGATAATAGCCACTGAATAATATCCAGTCTAAAATTGACTGCAATTACCCGAAAAACAATAACATTCTTCTGGAATTACAGTTGCAGTTGCGCAAGTGCATTATTCGAGTCGACTTTGCGGGTCTGTAGCAGTTCACAAATATCCCTCGTGTCATGTATATCAGAAGGTGAAGGACAACCACTGCACTCTCTTCGCCTTCTCTCGCTCCCGCTGACGGCCATGAGGTGACGTGCAGTGTCTCAGGGCCCCAGGATGCGGAGAGCTGAAATTCCATAATGACGAGTTCATTCACAAGGCTACACCACGACAAGTGTATTATTCAAAGAAATGATCATACTATTAAAATATAATTCACTCTTCGGCGTTTAAGGTCACATTTTCCCTGCCGTTGAGAAGTCCGCGATTTTATCAGTGTAATCACGTCATGTGTTAGACTACGCGGAACAACATTATAAAACTTATTTATGTCATTAATTCTGCATTCCAGGTACGTAAAGGTTATGTCCATCGTGAGTCATAACATCGTTACAGGAAATGTCGTTAGTCTTGCAACACGATAAATTCAAATGAAAGGCATTTTTTAAATTGTAATGTCATTTTTTTGTATTTGGTTTCGATCTATTTGAAACAGAAACACGAAAAGTTTGAGTTTATTATTACAGATTTCAAATTTAATATATTATAGTCAAACAAATTTATTCTTAATATTCAACAGCACAGTTTACTAGTGCTCGTACACAAAAGGAACTATTATAATTATTAATACATTATCTATACTAGCTAAGATTAGAAACCACTAATTTAATGAAAAAAATGTTTATCTGCTACAGTAAGTACCGGCTCTTAAACGCTCTTATTCATCAACGGAAAAGTGAAGATGGCGTACAAGGATTTCCTGGTACCATCGCAATTACAAACCTATCCTTCTGTTGACATGTTGCGAATAAAGTTTGAGTTTAATGTTTATAGTAAAAAAGGTTTTACAAACAATTTTTATAGGGATTTTAATTGACATTTTATATCAGAGTTGAAAGCAGAAAAAAAAATTCATGAGTTTCCACATTAGGGCAATAACAACTGTACTTCCACGTCAAGAGGTAGGATTGCTGTGGCCATGAGACAGGAGCTGTGATCAGCAATGGACGATAACGCAAGGCCTGTATGTTGGAAGCAGTCCCGAGAATCGCAAGAGTTTGCCAAGCACGTCGCTTATTGATAGTTAGCTTATGTCAACATTTTGAAAATATTTTCTTTATTTTTTTGGGTTAGGTAATTTGGAAATATGATTTTAAATTATCCGTGTTAATCTATTTGTTCAGTTGGAGGATTTATTACCAACACTAAAGTAAATTTGCTGTTCGCTAATCACTGTTGTTACCGAATAACGTCAGTGGTAGAATATTTGGCAACACGGCATTACAGACACGTTGATGTGGCCGCTGTCTCTACAGAAGCAAAACTATCAGAGTAGTTTGAGAATAAAACAAGCAGTACATTAAAAATTACAAAAAAATATCAATTTTGTAAAATTTTTGTTGGATAAGAAAAACTCTGTTATACTTAAAATTATACCAGCTTACAAATAAAATAATTAAATGTGTGAATTTACTGTTTCAAAAGAGGAGACATCTCTGTAAATTCACAAACTATTATTTTAATATGATAATTATCAGCACGCATACATAAATGCCCGTACAAATCCTATTACATACAACGTAAAAGGTATTATCTTATAGTGTGTGTTGAGATCACCTCATATAATTATTGAACATAATAAGTCTGTTTATTTTGGAAATTCAGAACCAGAAAATCGTAATTTTGTAATAGAGGTAATAGAAGTGGTTCGATGCTAAAATTCTACTTCCATGATATTCCTCTGCCTAATGCAAACAAAGTTTAGAAAATTACACCAAAGTGATAAGGCGCCGCTTTCGTGCGCACTCACTGATTATAATATTATGCCTAAGAACTATTTCTTACTTGGAATTACCCACACACCTGTTTTCCCACTGTTTGTATTCTTATAAAATGTAAATGATATTATATAATGAATATATTAAACGTAAATAAAAATTCCGTTTAACGTAAAATAAGGTAATTTAAGTAAACATAAGTATAAAAGGCTCGCGATGCGTCATATACTTAAGAAACAACCAAACACGTAACGCATGGGGTAAATTTTCAAACGTTCGATTTACGAAGTGCGAAGAAACCGCGAACAGACTATGTACCATTGTGTGTTTACCTGTCAATCAAAACAAAATGTCGGACATGCTGTCTTCAAGTAAACTTGATACAACTTTACTAGGCCGCCTGAGTTTTTATATCAAGCCCATCCATTCTCCCTCTTTAGCAAAGCGGTTACTAATTTCCTCCTAAATTCTTAATTCAATTTGTCATCAAAAATGTATTTCCAAATAATTAAATACATTTAGAACACTGTTTCACGTTAAATGTAGCGATTCTAATAAACTGAACTTTCAAAACGTCAGGAAATGTTAGTTAAAATAGGGGATTTATGGAGGCTAAGAATTGTTTAACTGCAGTGCATATTTTCTGCTTCGAAACAATGTCCGTCCAACCAGAAGAGATTAAAATAGTTTCATAAAAATGATGAACGTGTAATTACGTTTTTTTTTGCGAGATGACATTAAAATTCTAACGGGGAAAAAAAATTAACATTTATACTTGCCTAGATTATTTCTGGGGAAAGAAGGCTTATACTGCCCACAGAAAAGAAAATTTTGTTTTCAAGAAATACAGTTTCCAATTTTTTTTTTTTCTCTTTCGAGTGACAACTGTCAAAACTCATTTTTTAACGCTGTCATGTAAGATTATATGTGTATCATATCAGAGAGTTAGTTATCAGGTTACGGAAAAAGTATGCGGCTGTACGTATTGTCACACAAATGCAAGATGCACGAACTCCGAATAACCTAATAGCACACACAAGAAGAAAACTTCATCTTAGAAGAGAGTGAGTGCCTGATATTGCTACAAAGAAGGCGACGGTGCAGATTGAACCTTCATTCCGTGCAGTGAAAGCCGTCTCGAATGCAAGGCCAATGAACACGTAGAGGGACGTAGGTGAGACAGTAGACGTCTTGAAGAAGGACGAAAGGAATGTCGTCCGGTGTGTTCACTCTGTAGACAGACTGGCTGCTCTAGTTAACTGCAGGACTGCGGTCTCGAGTAACGTGAAGCGAAGTAATTGAAGTGGCACTGCCAGCCCCTGCCGCAGTGATCTCTCTCTCTTTCCCAACTTTGCCCCGCACAATGATAGGCCAGTCTGGTGGCTGTGTCTCACGATGTAAAGGCATTACATTTCATTCATAAGTATAGCCTATTCACGGTTTCTTCACACTTTTTGAATGAAACCTTTGAAAAATCACCCCATATATGACACGTTTGGTTGTATCCTAAACATGCCATGTTATCACAAGCGCGTTACACTTCTGTTAACATAAATGTGCTCTATTTCTGGTTAAATTAAACTTTCACTTGTATTTCGTTTATAAATAATAATATTTCGTACATAATGAATGTGAATGAAGATAGTGAGAAAGCAGGTGTGTTGGTAATGCATAGTAAGAAACACTTATCATGCAGTACATTATTAAACTGAGTGCGCACGAATGCGGCGCGTTGTCCAGTTGAAGTAATTTTCCAGACTTGCTTAAGCTTTGTTCACATGAGGAGGAGGGATATTCTGAAAGNGCGCGTTGTCCAGTTGAAGTAATTTTCCAGACTTGCTTAAGCTTTGTTCACATGAGGAGGAGGGATATTCTGAAAGTAGAAATTTAGCAGGGCTTCCAAAAAGTTGGAAGTAACCGTGAATGGACTTCAGTGCAGAAGATGATTAAAATATGCAGCGATGACGGTGATAAAAATCAGATAGTTGATGATTTTGGCACGCGTATGGAAAAGGAAAGACACCGNAAATATGCAGCGATGACGGTGATAAAAATCAGATAGTTGATGATTTTGGCACGCGTATGGAAAAGGAAAGACACCGAAAGACGTATTTTCAGGAGAAACTCTTTCTAGAGGATCAGTGTGAATGAAGGTGCTGCTGCAGGAGTAGGAGCTAGAGAACTTGCCTACTACCAATGTGAACCAGGCTTGATTCCCGGCGGGTTCACTCCCGCACTCTAAGGAATTATTCGCAAATTTACTATACGAGTGTATACGTAGAGTAAGAAAGAGTGAATGGTAAAGATATTTCCCATACATTCATNATTCGCAAATTTACTATACGAGTGTATACGTAGAGTAAGAAAGAGTGAATGGTAAAGATATTTCCCATACATTCATACCAGCGTTTCTATATTTGCTCAGGAAACAGTCGAATGCGTAGGAAACTCCCCAACTTTGTATAGTAGCGACGTTANACCAGCGTTTCTATATTTGCTCAGGAAACAGTCGAATGCGTAGGAAACTCCCCAACTTTGTATAGTAGCGACGTTAACATTCTTATATCTGCAACTTGATGTGTGGTGTTATTTCCATACGATATATGGCTTAAAAACTTCCAATTAAATTTAGGAAGTTTACCAGAAAACATTTTTTACAGTGCGTATTTTCACATGTGGGANCAGAAAAAATTTTTTACAGTGCGTATTTTCACATGTGGGAATCGGGCCGAACGATGCCGCTGGTCGGTGGATTTTCTCACGGATCTCCCGTTTCCCCCGCCCTTGCATTTCGGCACTGCTCCATTCTCACCTCGCTTCACCCTCATCGACGTTGTCAAGGGCCGTCCAAGCCTCTCCCCTTGACCGCCACTCATTGTGGATTGATATTTCCCTTTTATTCAGTTTAAAGAGTTTCACGGTTTGAAGCACTGGTAAGATTTTTAATTAATCTCAAATTACATTGCTGAAAAATCGCACTCTATGATTCTTACTAAAATAACTGCCTGTAGTGAATTCTGTCTTCAAGCCAGTAATTGCTCAACAAAANATCGCACTCTATGATTCTTACTAAAATAACTGCCTGTAGTGAATTCTGTCTTCAAGCCAGTAATTGCTCAACAAAAATGAGAACAAAACTTCAGGACAGGGTATTTTACTTGTGTTGTCAAGGATTGAATAATTGCAATTTAAGAATAATTACCGTGAGAAAATAGGCGTGTTGGTAATGGCTAGTAAGAAACAGTTCTCATGGAAAACGTTGTTCAAAGTAAGTGCGCAGGAATGCGGTGCGTTGTACCTCTGGTGTGAATTGTTCGACTTTGTTTGCATGAGGCGGTGAAATAAATTAAAATGAGAACTTAAGCAGGGCCTCAGAAATGTTGGAAGGAACAATGAATGGACTCTACTAGCAAACTACCCGGCGTTGCCCGGGTATCAGATCAATAAGAGATACACGACCTCGTGTTAGGGGTTTCGCACCTAGTAGGGGTCTGGAGATCCACAAGCCGGTTTAAGGAGTTTAACGGAAAAGTTTACGTGCTGTTTCGTCTTATAATTTCGTGAGGAATAACTTGGTAGTGTTTGTCGGTGTTGTTTAAAAACGTCCAGCAGAGGTCACAGCACTTACAGTAATACTCCCTTGGCGTGTGGGGAACGCCAGTTGATGGCAGGTCAACCGCGGCACTTCCATATTCCAGGCACCAAGCAGAAACACAGGAAAAAATAGAAATTACAATTCACTTATGTGTTAAACGTATGTGATACATTGGGGAGAAAATAACATAGTCCGACAGAATGACATCTAGACCAACACAAAACCATGAGGAACGTCACTCTAAGTGAAGGACAAATTAGAAAGAGTATATCTGTAGGGGTGGGAAGTCACACGTGGTCCAAACTATGGCTCAGCGTGTAAATAGAAAAAAAAACATTCTTCGTTATATCATTCTCTACGATCGCGTGTTCTCTGATGAGTCGGCAAGCATCCGTATAGAACGGCAACGGATGACCCACCGTCTGTTTGCAGAGGAACAAGTGAAAGAGATAACTTGTCGGAGAGGCGATATCTTCCGAAATCCTGTGACTTTCAACTGACGTAATTGGAGTTAATGTATGCCGCACGCCCCTCGCTCGTGCAGCGCATGTCGCAAGCCCCTCGCCGAACTGCTCCGGCCCAGGGAGGGTGGCATGCATGCCAATGCGCGGCGCTGCAGCCGAAATACGTGTGTCCGAGTGTCGCATCAGCAAGCAGCCTCGCCCAGCCGAGGTTTTGGCAGCCCGGCGTCTTGCGCNCTGGCAGCCGGCGTCACGCGACCACACCTGGCGCTGTGCGATGCCAACTCTCCGGCATCGTTCCCAAACATTTTGAACATGTGACCGCGGTGGTGCAATGGCTAGAGAACACCCTCCCCTCTCCCAAAATACCAAATGGGTTCCATTCCCGGCGGGGCCACTCCCCGGGTTTTCGCCCGTCGGAATCGTACCGGACGATGCCGCTGGCTGGCGAGTTTCCTCGGTGATCTCCCGTTTCCTCCGCCCTTGCATTCCGGCGCTCCTCCATTCNTGATCTCCCGTTTCCTCCGCCCTTGCATTCCGGCGCTCCTCCATTCTCGCCGCGCTTCACCCTCGTCGGATCTCAAGACCCCAATGTAAAGAGCCGCTCAAGACTCTCCACTCTCTCTCCGCTTAAATGTTAACATACATATCGTTATCAGTACTGTTTATCTCTTCCGGGAAGTATTGGAAATCGCTGGCGATTTATCTTGGGCTGGATCTACACATTCTGTCGCCCTTTCAGAGTAGGCAGTGTGTTAGTGACCGCCCTCGCCGCAAACCTACGTAATAAGAAAACGTATATAAACTTAGGCTAACCGTGAAAACAATGTTATACTTCAACGATAAAAATAACCATTTTCATTAATGCGTGGAATCTTACTTCCCAGTAAAGTTTACGTCATATTTTCTTCTCTCCGGCTTGGGAAGTTGTCGATAACTTCGTAGAAGATTGTTTAATGTGATGTGTCCGCTTCGAAGTAAATACTATAAACCACTTAACAATACTGCCAGCTAGCCCCGCTCCGTCTCTTTAGACGCTACCGCCGGAGCATCTAAGTTGCCTCGGCCTAAATACATCCCTGGATTTATCGTAAATACCGCTTACTACGACATCGCAATAATTAACATCGCAATTATCGCTCTCACTGGTGTCGCAAATATTGACATCACGAGTACCGGTCACAGTGATATCGTAAATATCGGTCACAAACATCGTAAATACTGTTATTCTTACATTTCAAACATTAAATTACGAACACCTGTACGTTTTTTTCTTAATTACAATAATGCCTGAAATTAAATGTGCCATAATACCGGTACTATTGTAATTGTCATTAAATAAAAATCACAAGTATGTTTGGTACCGTAAAAATTATTGTATTGTTCTTTTTTAAATATCGCGATACCCAAACAGAGCATTATAGCTAATATCGGAAAATCGCTAACACCGGACATCGTCAACAGCACTTATCGCTAATTGTGCACACCTCTAATATCACGATATGCGATATGTTGCTTTTTTATGCTAGACAAAATGACAGTTGCGATATTCCAGTAATACTGATTCGCCACGGATATACCGCCGTATGAAGGTCGCGTGTGCACGTCCTCTAGCATGCACGCTCCCCGTGTCAAGCTGCGGAACTACTTTGCAAGTTGGGATCACGGTGGATTAGTGGTTAGACTGCTCCCCTCCCACCATGGCGTATTGGGTTCGATTCCCGGCGAGGTTGGCCCCAGGATTTCTGCATGTGGGAATCGAGCCCGACCTTGCCATTGGCTGGCGGGTTTTCTCGGGGTAGTTGCACTTCTTCCGCTCTTACATTCCACCGCTGCTCCATCTCCAGCTCGCTTCACCAACGCCAGCGTACGAGTCTTGAAGTTAACAGGAGTCCACGGCTGGGCGTCCAAGGTCAAGGAGCGAGGGAGCGATACGGGCGACACTTACACGCACGCCTAGTGCCTCATCGCCCCTATGCGCAAGGCGTGCAGTGTTACCGTCGTGGTCCTCTACTGAGCAAGTTATATCTGCAACAGTGGCACTTTATTACACGTGTTGTAAACCCACAGACTAAACTACGGCAGTATGTCTGTACTTTTCTCTTTCCGCTTAAGGAAACTGGACAGGCACGCTTTAAAAATGCGATATTTGATTATTTTCAAGAAATTATTTTTATCTATGAATATACCTAATATGATAAAAGTAAGACCATAGAGGCATAGATAATTGTTTTTTATCTTTTCTGGCTAAAATTCATATGCACAGAACATTAATGTACCGAGATACGCAAATACGCGCAAACCACGCATTCACAGGAACTATGTCGCCGTAGACTCCTATTAAGGTTCCCGCCTACCTGGAGCTTCAACTGTGTTGCGGGATGTTTCAAACACACGTTCTACAACGAAACTACGAAACGTGAGCCCAATGTCCTGATCTGCGAAAACCACACATTTTAGAAGAATGCTCTTGAGTTCTTTTAAGACGCCATGTACATTTTTGAGAACTCCAAATGGTTACAGCGGCTTTATCAAAGCACTGCATCTTAAAATGTACTCGTCAGATATATACAAAACTACTCAAAACCCCTGCATAGAACCTTCCTACAGTCTTTCCACCAATAAAATAGTAGGGCCGCCGCTGAAAGTCCCATAGGTAAAACGCAGCACTACGAGAACTCTGCTCACCAGTTCAGAGCACTGCACATAGAGGCGATGGTGCTCTTGTAGCGCGTGCCAGTTTAACACTTATAGCTCCCGCGCTTCTCGGCCAAATAATAAGAAATACGATGCAGGAAGGCGGGACACTTAAGGCAAAGAGCTGGTGGTTACCGTCAGTGGGAATGGCCGCCACTGCCTCACGGAGCATACACACACACACAGAGGACATGATGGCGTGGCGGCTCCAGTCGAGCCGGCCATGAGGAAACTTGGAACGGGCCGAAGCACATTTTTGTGCCACATCTAGCGATTTCCTTTCACGCGCCGCTGCGCGCGCATTGGCGACTCGGGTACCTCGCGAATATTTCGCAACGCCACCCCATGCCTCCACGCCGACTCGCAACACACCCAGGGATATGCTTTGGCGCACCTAACACTTTCAAACACGGCTGGCTTTACAGAAAGTTTCAAAACAACGCCGGCAACACTTAGTATGTGGTGCGAGGCAACAAACCCATCACTTTTCAAGAGTGAGCGAGTGAATGAAGAGATTTGGGCGGTTCTTAACATCGAGGTCTTGAGAGACGATGAGGGCGAAGCAAGGTGAGTATGGAGCAGCGCCAGAATGAAAGGGAGGTGTAAACGGGAGATCCCTGAGAATATCCGCCTATCAACGTCATCGTCCAGCACTATTGTTACGTGCAAAAATCTGGGAGCAACCCCACAGGGAATCGAACCCAGTTCACCTAGGTGAGAGGCAAGTACTCTAACCACTACATGGTTTGGTAGCTGTGGGGCATCAAAGTTTTAAACGCTTCGGATTTGGTGTTGGGTGTACGTTCGAAATTGTGTCACGAAACCACCAACAACTCAATAAGAGCATCATTACGTGTGATAAATACGAAAGGGGTTTGAGTTGCCGACCTGCTACTTGATTACAAAGCTTACATCGGCGGTGGAGATATTGATGCACGTGTGGTTGAGTCGCTGCGTTGATTCCTGCGGTAATATCCTCCTGTGATGGCGCAGGAGTCTCATACACCATACCCTCCACAGTGCCCCAGAGAGAACAGTCGAGAGGTGTCAGATGTGGGGACCGTGGTCGCCAGGGCACAGTCCCCACGGTGCTCAGACCATGCTTTCCCGCACATGAGCTCCCTCTTGAAAAACTATGTGTTTGCCATCCCACACAACATACTAAGCATTGTAAGTGTTGTTTAGAATCACTCAGTATGTCGTACATTGCACAGGTAGTGGATTTAACGATACCTGTAGTCCTTCTCACGAACGAGTGCACTTGTTTGACAGTTCTGAAGGCAGTCCTGTCTACAGACATTTCCATGGATGCAGGAGTGTCTCCTCTCTCCAAAGATAATTTTTACATAAACACACTCAGTTGACTGTCAACCTGCCCAGTATGTCCAAAGGAAATCTTTTGTCATTGAAATAACTCTACACCAGACTACTTTCAGATCTGTCAAAAAGTGCACTCATATGTAAGACATACTATATAAACTGTGCCCAACAGAAAACATTATAAAAACATAAGCAACTCGCGTGTTAGGATACATAATTCGTTGTTCGGATTATATTCCATAGTCACATTAGACGCAAGCATATTCTTATTGGTACCGATATAGCATCATACCAATACTAGTACAGACCAAACCAAACATTTGTCTGTTTCAACACCTAAAAAACATTTATATATATCCCTGAGATAGTTAAGAGTTTCAAGTACACTGCTGCCAAACGAAAATAAATGGTAATTTTATCAAGAGTAAATTATGAGAAACGTTATTTCGCACATTTCTGAGATAGTAATATTTTTTCTCTCAGAGTTCTTTCTGCCGAATGTTTCGTTGCAAAGAACTTATGACTAAAATTCTGCAGCGCACTGAAAGAAAGTATATATGTAAGTGGTTGCAAAACCTATATCGTTGATGCTTCTCAGGGCAAAATATTTCTGCTGGTAAAAAATATGTAGCCATTTATGCGCCCACTCTGGGGAAATATAATCATAATCTGGGTGATACAGTACAGTGCGGGTAACCACGAATGTGTCATAAAAAAAGAATATATACCAATTCATGCTTACATTAATTTATAGTCTGTGCATAGCAATAACCTCAATTCCAAACGATTCCAGATAATTATATAACAACGTAGCATGTAACGCTACCTAGCAATTACTACACACAGACTTAATTACTACTTCTAGATTTTAACTTTGTACATGAATTAAAATTGTGCTAAGATGAAAAGACCCATTATAATGCTCCAAGCAGCACCGAATAAAATAGAAGACATATTGGTGCATTGCACATACATACAGATTGTAATGAGAGTTATGTATGCAAACATAGAAAAAACTTGAACATTACATATTTTACTACCACATTAACAATTAACAAGCATCAACAAAGCTGGTCCATGTTATGCGTCCCTAGAAGCATTTCATTGAAATAAATCCTTTAAATGTCAAGGACAAAAAATATATAGCGAACAGGAAATATATAATGGTTAAGTGACAGCAAGTAATGGGTAAAAATAACACCATGGCGTACAGATATTCCTTAAAATAACTCGACCCATAGCATCTTCATACAACATGTATTCAGAAAATTCCAGTTTTAATATGTATTTCTTTAACCTTTGCTCTCCCCTGTCTCACCAACATTCAAGAAATGATTAATCCAACTTGCATAATTTTACAAAACGACGAGCAGCAAGACGATTCTCCATCACATGCAAGTTCCGTGAGTTATCCCTCTACCCTCTAATCTTTAGACAGCAGCTTACTTCCTACCCTTCCACTGGACCGTCCTCATGCGCCCTGGCATCTTCCAGAAGAAAACGTCACTCCTGAGAAATCGTACTTCACTATCCTTTCAAGCTCCAGAGTTTTCCAGAACAAGGATAGCCATCCACAACCTCAAACAGCGATGATCACTCCAAATAATAGTACAATCAGTCCTGCCCACACGACCATATCAGCGATCACACTATTGATCACTCATCACAAATAATTACAGCTCTATCTTGAGCATTCGAAGANTCCAGAAGAAAACGTCACTCCTGAGAAATCGTACTTCACTATCCTTTCAAGCTCCAGAGTTTTCCAGAACAAGGACAGCCATCCACAACCTCAAACAGCGATGATCACTCCAAATAATAGTACAATCAGTCCTGCTCACACGACCATATCAGCGATCACACTATTGATCACTCATCACAAATAATTACAGCTCTATCTTGAGCATTCGAAGANCACACGACCATATCAGCGATCACACTATTGATCACTCATCACAAATAATTACAGCTCTATCTTGAGCATTCGAAGAAAGAAGATCCACAATATAACAAGGGGGCTTAGGCGCACCGTCCTACAAACTCCACCACCCAAATAACAGCCACGCCCAAAAAATATAACTCTCCTTTGGGGACCAATCTAAAGGAAACCCCATCAGTCGGTATAGGCGTGAATCCTCCGAAGTCATCTGATAACAGGAACTGCTCAAAACTGTGTCCAAAGAGCCAGGGAACCAAGCAACATATGTTGATCCCAGGTAAATCAACAAGTCTACAGATATCTGAGCAGTCAAAAGGAGCAACCGAGACCCTCTACAAAGGAGGTTAGCACAGAAATATCGAAAAAAGCCATCCATACGTGGCAGCATATAAAAAATCAAACGAGACCGAAGAAGTAACAGTGGTGGCAGGAAGCAGAACTTCCAGGCACCGGCAGTGCCATCACATACCTTACAAACATTACAGAAAAACTCTCAATCATACATTAATACAGTAGCAATTAAAATAGTTCCATACAAAATTATTAATATAAAGTACACCCATTATCCCTCATTCTGGTACAAATGGTTTGGTATTTAGTACATGTGTATTCAGGATCACAATCCGATCCTGATTTGCAACCATAATAATAACATGTTTATTGAAGTAATGATCTCATAAAGCTCTTGATACTTAATGGCCAACTTATCAGTAAACTTCNTAATAATAACATGTTTATTGAAGTAATGATCTCATAAAGCTCTTGATACTTAATGGCCAACTTATCAGTAAACTTCCCAGCAGCAATAATAGTAAGGCTTTGAGATTTCACCATCACCATTTCACCCACCTTTCATCCTGCTTCCTCATTCCCCAGTTATCATAATGTTTTTTCATCGACTGATAATGTTTCTTCAAACGAACACTAGCATCATGCAAACATTTGTGAACTGCCTTTTGAGAGTCAACAGTTTGACGCTTGGCTGTGTACGCCCCACAGTTGGGAAGCCAAATAACACATCCAAAAAGTACGTTGCGTCTTTTGTTAATGCTTAGTGGCATAGACTANTAATAATAACATGTTTATTGAAGTAATGATCTCATAAAGCTCTTGATACTTAATGGCCAACTTATCAGTAAACTTTCCAGCAGCAATAATAGTAAGGCTTTGAGATTTCACCATCACCATTTCACGCACCTTTCATCCTGCTTCCTCATTCCCCAGTTATCATAATGTTTTTTCATCGACTGATAATGTTTCTTCAAACGAACACTAGCATCATGCAAACATTTCTGAACTGCCTTTTGAGAGTCAACAGTTTGACGCTTGGCTGCGTACACCCCACAGTTGGGAAGCCAAATAACACATCCAAAAAGTACGTTGCGTCTTTTGTTAATGCTTAGTGGCATAGACTATATGATGCCTGAAGGTTAAGGGGTTTGTAATAATGTAGACTTTGGCTGTTTCAATTTGAAGGACGAATATAGTGTCTCGGATATATTCACAAATAAACAACATCAACACTTGAGAGGTGTGGTACTCTAATAATTTGGTTACTCGGATTGACTGCTAACGACTTCGTGATGGAGGGGGGCTTCTCTTGACGGCATACTGAATATTTATCTCTTGCTGCGGGTGCTGTCAGCTGTGGTGGGTGAGCTCTGGCGATGGGCGGCCTTTGGCAAAGGCCCACTGTTGCTGCCGCCTCACTGTGGTGATGTTCTACTGACGTGGCCGAGGGTCCGATTTCTCCCCGGCCAAAAATGGCGCAGCTGACCTCTCTCTGCGCGGCGATCTTCAACTGGCTGCTCGATGGTCTCCTGATCTAACCTCTCTGCGCGGTACTAATGAACTTCTCTCGAAAAGGGGTTTTTATAAGGTGTCCATCCTTAATTGTCGGCACATGTCGCCTTGTGGTGGAGAGGTGGTGAGGTGGTAAGGTGGTAGAATGCAGAACAATGCCTTCCAAAACACCTGTCCTGGTTCCTGAAGGGATTGGGGGGAGGGGTAGTACCTCGCCCCTAGCTTACTCTCGTCAGCTACTTCTTCGGTGCATTTCCACATTGTCGTGTGGTTAGCTAAGGGGGAAAGGGGGGGTGTTCTCGGCACCAATATCCAGCTCGTCAGCTATTTCTGCCGCGGTGCATGTATTTTGAAGTTAGGCGAAATACACATGATTATTTGGTGATATCGCGTGAAACCTCTGCGCTCCACAGATCTCACGGGCTGGCGAGAGGCCTAGGGTGGTGAAGGGGGGTGGTAGGGAGGCCTACGCAGCAGGACGTGCAGCAAGACACGTGTAACTGCGGTTCGTTCTGGCTGGTCACCTGCTTCGTGACACGTGTCTCTACCCTGGTTATGCGAGGGGTGGGGGGTTTGTGGGCCAGCGTCGCTCTACTATCCCTAAACCATCACATGACAAGTTACATCATCAAAATGAAAGTTCCAAGAAAATTCCTAAGGGTGCAAAATATAATGTCCAAAAACATTCAACAAGGTGTAGTCCTTATAACTTCATTCTAACTACAGTAGTATTAATGACAAACACAAATAAATGTTAAAGCTTGGTCCCAATTTTGATACATATAATGGTGAAATACATTTAATACCAAATATATCTCCCATGAAAAAGGAAGATTGCACATATCATATGACGTCAAATTCTTAGCATTATCAGTTACTGAGAATGAAGGGGACCAAACAGACGAAAAACATGAACTACAAATACCATAACNGTTACATCATCAAAATGAAAGTTCCAAGAAAATTCCTAAGGGTGCAAAATATAATGTCCAAAAACATTCAACAAGTAGTATTAATGACAAACACAAATAAATGTTAAAGCTTGGTCCCAATTTTGATACATATAATGGTGAAATACATANAGTAGTATTAATGACAAACACAAATAAATGTTAAAGCTTGGTCCCAATTTTGATACATATAATGGTGAAATACATAATACCAAATATATCTCCCATGAAAAAGGAAGATTTCACATATCATATGACGTTAAATTCTTAGCATTATCAGTTACTGAGAATGAAGGGGACCAAACAGACGAAAAACATGAACTACAAATACCATAACNAAATTCTTAGCATTATCAGTTACTGAGAATGAAGGGGACCAAACAGACGAAAAACATGAACTACAAATACCATAACAATAGTAGGTGATTTTGATTCATACATGGGAAAAACTAGCAACTGTTTAGAAATAGCATCAACCATCACAAAAGACTATTATTTCCATTCTTGGATCTAGGAAGTGGCCCAAAAAATTCCAAAATTATTCGTCCCCGCACAAAACTGGGAGGATAACTCGAATATCTGCCCAAATATTTAAAAATTTTGGTTTTAAATTTTTGCCATGTGAGACATGACTAGAAGCGATTTTATTCTAAGCCAAAAAACTAGAATCTATGTTTTGCAATCTTTCTCCTGGCCAAAGTTAGCTTCAAAGTCCTTTATTGGTTTTTAGATATCATATCTCTCAATCTACTGGAAACATAAGCCAAAAAATTGCCATTGAGTGAACACTTTCCCAATAATACCTCATGTGTCTTATACTATGTGTTATTCCCCAGATTCAATCTACTGATGAGTTCCTGACGTTCCCTGCCTAAAGATTGCCAATGTAGTAAGTTGGCAAATGAGTAAGGAATATGCCCTGCAAGACACTCAAAGCTTCTAACCTCTCATCTTTCTTGTGTTTTTTATCAACTACAGGATAAAATTCGAATGGGACGTAAATTCAAGAAAGCCCATCTGCAGCATTATTATCAGCAGCTTTGACATGGGCAAGAGTGAAGCCAAATCGTGATAAACACTGAACCTATGGGTGCATAAGTCAAATTCACTCACCTANTTGACATGGGCAAGAGTGAAGCCAAATCGTGATAAACACTGAACCTATGGGTGCATAAGTCAAATTCACTCACCTATGCATAATCTCAAAATATCTCTAGTGCCTGGATACATGTCAATGCCTATTTTTTGTATGCTTAAAAATTCAGTTTTGAAACCATTAGTAGACGACTGGNTTGACATGGACAAGAGTGAAGCCAAATCGTGATAAACACTGAACCTATGGGTGCATAAGTCAAATTCACTCACCTCTGCATAATCTCAAAATATCTCCAGTGCCTGGATACATGTCAATGCCTATTTTTTGTATGCTTAAAAATTCAGTTTTGAAACCATTAGTAGACGACTGGNAGTGCCTGGATACATGTCAATGCCTATTTTTTGTATGCTTAAAAATTCAGTTTTGAAACCATTAGTAGACGACTGGCATAAATGATGGGGAGAGTACTGCCATTCACATGTGACAACACTACCCTCACGGCCGAACCACTGGCATCAACATGCAACACGAATCTCTTATCAAACCTAGGTAAGTACGAGAGCGGAGGGGAAGTCAGGTATTTCTTACCTTATTTAAAGCAGTTATCTGCTCTTCACCTCATACAAGTGGCTGATTTTTGCTCTTTAATTGACTAAGAGGAGCAGTTTGTTCAGCTAAGTGAGTGACATGTTCACTGTGCAGTCAATCATACCAAGAAATTGGCTCAATTCCCTCGCATTCTTTGAAGAAGGAAGAGACAAAATAGGGTTATCATTCTCGGGATCTAACAAAACTTGTCCATTCGAAACCACAAACCACGAAATATTAATGTGGATGCCCAAGTTATCATACTGTGGTCAAATGTTATACAGTATTTCCTAATTGCATGAAAAACCTGTCTAGAATGACCAATGATCTACTATTGACTTACTTAAAACCATGACATCATCTAAGTTATTCACTACGAACTATCTCACAAAAGACTAGGTTTAGGTTCCAAAGGAGGCACCAAAAACGACACACATTTCCTCTCGAACAACCCTCAGAGGGTAACAAAAGACAATATGGGCATTGAATCAGGATGTAGCACACAATGATGAAAGGCATGATTGAGATTCAACAAGCTGAACATCTCTTCTCCCNAACTGCTGGAAAATGTGATCGATTGAAGGTATAGGAAAAGGATCCTATTCAATACATTTATTTGCCAGGAGGTAGTCAACCACTAAGCAAAATTCCCTGAGAGTATTTTTAGGATGCAAAAATCCTGGACTGGCATACACACTTTTAGATCGGGAAACATCTTCCTTCAACTATTTATTCAAAATCCTCTTAAAAATCTAGTCCTTCAGTGGTGCAACCGGATATTTCTTACCAATAATTGGGGTAGGATTATACGAAATAATCCTGTAAGGGACATCCTTACACGTCCAAGGGAAACGGTGATAAAGACAGACAATTCTGCCAAAAGCTGATCAATTTGCTTTTGCTCCAAATGTGCCATCTTGTTCTTATATGATTTTATAATTAAAGGAGTAATGTCTTGGCAGAATGGGAATCTCAACTAATCACAACAACTGGCATCAATAATTTCCCCAGTTTTTAAACGGAAATCAACGCCCAAGATAACATGAAATGACAATTTGGGATATTACCAAGAAAAAGTACTTCCACAAAAAAGAATGTTACTTTCGAAGAAAAGAGACATTCAATATAACAAAGGTAGCATGCATGNGAAAAAGTACTTCCACAAAAAAGAATGTTACTTTCGAAGAAAAGAGACATTCAATATAACAAAGGTAGCATGCATGAATCACACTACAGCTCGAGACTTCCCTCGCGCGCTCTAGAATATTCCAGAAGAAAAAGCCACTCCTGAGAAATCTAGCATCGCTATGCTTGGAAGCTCCGGAATCTTCCATAACAAGGATGGCCATCCACAACCTCGAACAGCGATGATAACTCCAAACAATAGTGCTATCGGTCGTGCTCAGAAGACCACACTCAGGTCACTGATGACAAACAAGTACAGTTCTATCTAGAGTATTCGAAGAAATTAGAGCCACAAGGAAACAAGGGTAGTATATGCGCACCGTGCTACAACCTCCGTTGGCCAAATAACACGCACGTNGTTATAAGTGGGCTGATGCAGTGCAACAAGGGTAACCACAAATGTGTAATCAATATGACCGTATACAAATATTCATGCTTCCATTTATTCGTAGTTTGAACATGCCAATAATTTCATTTCTGAATGATTCCAGATAATTATACATCAACATGTCAAGATATGCTACCCAGCAATTGCTGCACACATCCCTTGTTGTGGTTTCTACAGATTAACATGCTGCATGTAATTAAATTGTTTCTATGATGAAAATGCACATTAAAATGCCCAAAACAGTGCCACACGAAATACCAAAACATAATGATTCACACTGCGCATGCATACAAACTGTAAANTTAAAATGCCCAAAACAGTGCCACACGAAATACCAAAACATAATGATTCACACTGCGCATGCATACAAACTGTAACGAGAAATATGTACCTATGCACACATATAAAAAAAGCTTTCACATTATCTAGTTCACTGCGACATTACCAGTTAACAAGCACTGACAAAGCTGCTCGTTATATTGCATCCCTTCAAGCTTCTCGTTTGAATTAACCTTAAAAATTCCTTAATCATTCCTCATTTAACTGTAAAAATTTGTTTGTACTTCTACAAGAAAAATTCTTGCTAACACAGTTGTCAAGTAAATCGTTTGCAGAATTACAAACAGTTTCTCCTTAAATCTGCGAAACATATATTTGTAATATTACAGATGATATGGTTGTATTACGTCTTACATTATTGAGAAAAGGGCCTGAATTTCTTTTTTCTTTCTAGAAAACAAATGTGATGAGTTGACAACAAAGAACAGGGAAAAAATTATTTCAAAATAAAATTCACGGCCAACACAGGGATTAGAACTCCCGTCCTTTTTAGTATTGTCTCACATCCTCTGGTATTGTCTCACATCCTCTGGTATTATCCCACATCGTCTGGTATTGTCCCACATCCTCTGGTATTATCCCACATCCTCTGGTATTATCCCATATCGTTAACCACGGAACCAACTGACTTTCTAACCTTACAATTATCACACATCCTTAACCACGAAACCAATTGACTTCCTAACCTTTAAATAATTTTTATATTAAATATAATGTTAAATTACTACAAAATATAAGTAAAGTTATTCGGTTAAGAAGGACGCATTTTCAGGAGTTCTGTGTAGGTATGAAACATTAACACTAACATTATTAACACTAACATGTTTTTAAAATTGTAGTCGTGTTATTACGATTATTTCAGTTTTTTAAAGTTTTTTACGTTAGTCGAAAATGCAATGTTTTTTATTCGCACGCAACTACGCTTTACATCACCTGTAGTTTTTGCACAACAATATAAATACGGGTTTACGCTGTTGTGTGTCCGCCATTTTGCTTGAGCTCGTGAATGCGCGTCAGTTTAGTAAAGCATTTCTTGAGGTCTATTACAAACATGACTCTTGTAGTTTTACAAAAGAGTAACTCTACAAGATACTTTTTTTTACTGTTACAAAACGTTAATAATTTTACAAACAATTTGTTCGTAAAAAATACACATTTTTTTTAAATTAACATTTTTCAGGTAGGCCGTAGCGACAGGCTTGTACCTGGGGAAGGACAGTCGGCTACAATTAGCGCCATAAGTGACCCTGCCCCAGGCGGGTACCACGTGTATAGTCTTATTTTGTATGTATACCCACACCTGGGGCTGCACTTAGAAGACTCGCCGATCCCCCGAACAACGTACATTACGTTCGCTCTAAAGCCAGTCTCTGCAAGACCAGACAACCTTCCTCACAGCTAATATCAGCTCATTTCTATAAATACTCTGTTAAAAAATAAGTGTTAGTTTACGTATACAGTTTATTTATTATTTTTCATTTTTTTTATGTGTGATTTGTAAAAAAAAACTATAGTATGTGAAATCTTACACAAATGTTCTTAGTCTGATGAAAATACATGAATGTATGGAATTTTAAACATCATGGCGATGTTTATTTACTCATTTGGAAGTATGTGTAAAGACAAGCCCACAACCTGTGTTTAACTCTAAAATATTGTGTACATTTACAGCAACATGTTTATTGTATAAACACTCATTGCCAGTGATAGTTGTACATCTTACATTGTATGATTTTACAACGACAGTGTATGTGTGAACTAACTTTAGAGTCTGCATAAGATGTGTAATTGCTTACGCACATCTACTAAGGTAGATTAATCCTTCCCACAGACAATATTTGTGACTGGTATTCAGCATTCCGGCCACGACGTCTGTGACACTGCTGCGATTCGCCCTAACGGAACAGCGAAGTCATGCACATAAAGGCGAAATTCTTTTGCACGACTTGCGGGTACCCTGACCACTTGGTACCCATGAGTACGGACCACTAACTCGCAGTAGTCAATACCATCGCCGTCTGGAAGACTACGTCTTGCATCCTGCGACCTGTGACTGCTCCGTACCATTTCCGACACTTTCATTTATTATTTTTTTCTGTGTCCCTTTTTTACCAGCCAAATATGTAGTTATGTATTATACGGCAAATCCTACTTCGTTTCGAGTCCTATCTTCGCCGTAATGAACTATAATCGAAACAAATATATTTAGTGTTTAAAAACGGCTGGTGAACAATACTGTGATCACACAGTTGTGTGTGTAGTAACTAAGAAATCGCAGTGTTGCAAAACATTTTTTGAGTTGTGTGTGTTATTGTGCGAATGTTCAATTCAGAAAACATTTTATAATTCAAATCCAAAATTATACATGTAATTTGCTTAGATTACCATTTTATAAAATATTAAACCTTTAAATTCTGTGGTGTACATCTCACATATTGTGTCTGTTTACAAAATATGTGAGTCATGAATTTTCTTGGTGTGTATGCGCTATCAAACTATCAAACACTGGGCAATATCTAAAGGCCTATCGCATATATTTGGAACACACATTGTGTTTTTTCCTTTCTCGATAGTTCCATAAAGGCATGTGATGAAATGAAATTTTAAGTTCTTTTTAAATCCCTTGCTACCATTTGTTAACTGCCTGTGTTTACCGCGCAAATGTAAGTTACTTTTGTTCCATACCTTACCGGGCATGTGAATGACGTTTCATGGTTTCGAAACATAGTTACTCAATGTAAACAATGTTGTGTGTTAGTGGTGTACCGGGTTGGTCTGCGGTGTGAAGTGAAGCAAAATACTTTTCTCGCCATTTAGACTTTTCATCGCTATTTTTTATTGGTATGTACGGTCTTGGCATGTCAACTCGAAAGATCATCATTCCAAAAATAAATTTGAATTTGTTGTGCAAAATATGTTGAAGTAAATAAAACTCCAGGTGTACTTCGCCCATTCGCAATTGCAGTTCAACGAAAATACTCAATGTGCGAAGTTTTTTTTCGTATCTGTTGGCATACAAAGAAATCTAAAATATAAGCAAACCCTCGCCTCTCCGCCCCTAAAATCCAGTGCTCGCACATAACTTAGTTCATCCATGTTGTATGTAAGGTGTCTGTCTACCAATGAGTGACATTTTCTATCTCAATACAAAACTAAAAGTTCGTACATTGATTTTTTTGGAATAGTGTCTGATATTCAATATTATTATAACTCAATGAATTTCCTGTAAAAAGGGGTTGAGACCAGGTGGTCGGTCGGCCTCGCCTTTGCCACGCAAATTACAAGACTTTGATTGACTGTAGACGCCGGGACCTCTGAGGAGGGGGAGGGGGGGGGGTCGACAGCTAGCGGTGGCGTCAGCAGCGGTTAAACTTGTGTTGGAACTGATTTCATTGATTTGATTTATTTTTTATGTATTATCATTAAATATATATTACAATACCAGAGAACAACAACAAAATAGTTACAATTCACAACACACCAGCCAGAATTACAGATTCTTCTGTTGTTATTTTTAATTAGAGAGAAGAAAAGGACAACTTCAGGAATTACTGTGACAAAGAAGAATAACACTGTAAGCAGATGGGGAAATTAAACAAAACCCCAAAATGGACAAAACAGAACATTAACAAAAAACCTTCGCTTATAAAAACCAAAACTTAAAACAAATTCTAACAGAGAGGTAAATATATATGACCAATGACATGGAAGTATCAAATGCTTAATTAGAAGTATGAATGGCAGAAGCATTGCACGAGGACACTACACACGGTGCTCTGAGACAGCGGCAATGGACGATTGACGGGAAGTATGGTGCGAAAACACAGAAAATTACGAATGTTTACGTTACTAAAGGAGATAAAAATTAAGGAATGTACAATGGGAAGAAGACCACCAAAAAAGGAACGATGGAAGAGAAAAGGAAATGAATGTAGCTGTAAAGCATGGTCGTGTTGCACCACGAAGCCATTGGTGTGACTGCGGTAAAGTTCAAACTAAGGAAAAGGCAGTTGGAGAATATGGGAACTATGAGGTAAATGCAGGAGGAAGGAAGACAAAAGAGAAAGGAAAGGCAGTGTGAATGTATGTGAAGGTTCTCGGCACCTTAGAAACCTTAGGTGTAATACGTTGTATTAAAAGCAAGACCGGAAACATCAGTAAGTAGTGGAAGGGAGAAAAGGGGCAGTAACGGAAAAGAGGAAAAACAAGTAGCTAATTATAAAATTAAGGAAAATAAATGCATGGAACAACTGCGATAAGAAGTAATATTAAAATATTTAAACATATTTATCCGGGTCACTGTGACCAGTAACTTAATATACACAAACTGTGTGAAACTAACAGGAAATTATGAACACACGTTAAGGAATATAAACGATATAATCAACCACAAGTCTGGAAGAAAATAATTGACCAAACACGGTAAATAAAACGAGAAATTACTAATTTGAATACTGGAAAGAAACTCGTGGTAAGGAAAAGTTTTCTAATCGCAGCACATGGTTCGGGCAAGAACGAGCCGGGATTGGCCGACCAAGCAGCCAACCAGGTGCGGGGAAGGACGCCTTCAACCCCGGAGCTGCTATTGTCGCTGGGCAAACGTAATGGACGGTGTTTTGCAAACGATAAAGCACAATAGTTGACAATAAATACTTGTGTTGGCTTGGCTGTGGACTCCTCTCTCCCTGTGGGCGGGGTGGGTCGGGCTGTACAACATAAGTATGCGATAAAGTTATTCTGAAATTGTTACATGTGATTCCGAAAGATTATCAGATGGAAAGGGGCAGTAAACTGTGAGCATTATGCTGAAAGATCATTTCCTGTGCCTGATTTCCATTCAAGCAGATAGATATCCTGACAACACCTCAAGACAATGCTAGCAACTGTGTCACTCGGTTTCATCAAACGGTGTTTTAACAACCCTTGTAATTCATAGGAAAGGAATTGTCAGGAAATAATACAGTCGAAATAATATCTTCATACAAAACTTTTACACTCTGAAATTCCAAATAATCTGTAAAAAAAATTAGTTGTAATGTAATTAGTTTTTCTCCAACATTTGAGGCTTTATTGTTACAACGTGATTACATATTTATTATTAAAAGTACTCTCCGTCGCTAGCCACTCCTTTGTCCCATCTTTCAAGCAATTTTCGTATACCATCTCGAAAAAACGATGCGTCTTTTGAGGCGATCCAAGAATCGATCCATTTTTTGATTTCTTCATGAGCGCGGAAATGCTGATCGGCCAGGCCGTGTGCCTCGATCGAAATAAATATAAGTCGACAGGAGCAACGTCTGGAGAGTATGGCGGGTGGGGTAAGACCTCCCATTTGTGAGTTGCCAAGTATGTCTCGACCGGTCTTGCGACATGTGGCCGAGCATTGTCATGCTGGAGGATAACTTTGTCGTGTCTCTCTTTGTACTGTGGCCGTTTCTCCTTCAAAGCTCGGCTCAAACGCATCAATTGCGTTTGATATCGATCCCCTGTGATGGCTTCACTTGGTTTCAACAGTTCATAAGACACCACACCAAGGTGACCTTGGCGCCGTGCATATTCCGTCTGGCCATCGACGTGGAGGCATGTCCGGGCATTACCCATGGTTTTCTGCGCTTGGGATTATCGTAGTGGACCCATGTTTCGTCGCCGGTCACAATGCGATGTTGAAACCCCTTCCGATTCTGCCTTTGAAGCAGCTGTTCACAAGCAAAGAAACGCCGTTCAACATCTCTCGGTTGCAACTCGTACGGAACCCAATTTCTTTGCTTCTGAATCATTCCCATGGCTTTGAGGCGTTTTGAAATGGCTTGTTACGTCACTCCCAATGATTCTGCCACCTCTTCTTGCGTTTGGCACGAGTCTTCATCAAGTAATGCCTCCAATTCGGAATGATCAAAACTTTCCTCTCTTCCACCACCATGCCGGTCCTAGACGCCAAAATCACCACTCTTAAAGCGTTGAAACAACTCACGACACGANTCCCAATGATTCTGCCACCTCTTCTTGCGTTTGGCACGAGTCTTCATCAAGTAATGCCTCCAATTCGGAATCTTCAAAACTTTCCTCTCTTCCACCACCATGCCGGTCCTAGACGCCAAAATCACCACTCTTAAAGCGTTGAAACAACTCACGACACGATCATTCACTAAGAGCAGCCTCACCGTACGTTTTATTGAAATGGAAGCAGAAAAGCAACAATTCCCGCACATGCCGAGCATTTGGCTCGAAAACTGACATCTTCGCTCGAGAATAAATTTATGATACTAATGTAGTGATGTCGTTATGTTGACAGATGTCCAAGCTTACTGTGTGATATTATTGGTCTACATATTTCCACCAGCACTTACCGCTGCAGCCATCGATCGAAAAACGGCGGAAGCAAAGTTGTAAAACTGATATTTTTTTTGTGTATGTGCAGTGAGCATAATTCACATCCATTTCCCTTGCGTATTTCCGATTTATGGTAGGCTCACATGGCGCTTAAGTGAAGATAACACATCATTTTAAGAACCCCCTGAGCCATAATTGAGCCATTTATCTATTTACTTTCTCTTTATATTTCCATTATTACAAAATTATTCTTGTTTAATTGCGTTGACTTTGTGGACCCAAGATCCGTCCAAGGGGCCACCATACAAACAATATATATCTGAAATTTCTTTTGTTGCCTAACATTGACATTCCTAGAAGATCGAAGAAGTAATGCGAAGTTACTGTGCTACTGAGCAACCCCTTGTTGTTCAAGACCGGANTGACATTCCTAGAAGATCGAAGAAGTAATGCGAAGTTACTGTGCTACTGAGCAACCCCTTGTTGTTCAAGACCGGAACCAATGGGTAGAGAAACCCCCAGAAAGGGGACTGCCAACCCATAAGGCTCCCAACACTAACACTAAGGTACCCCAGAGGAGAACTAGGAACGAAGTCCCCACAAACGCGATCCTTAAAACACAGGGCCGAGCCCCACCAAGTCATCCTACCTTTCCCGTAATCATGGGAAACCTCCAAAGCTTGAAAATAACGCTCTAAGCACATGTATTCACAATGAAAAAGAGGAACAGCAATAGCAAATATTAAGCTTTGACCTAGTTCACAGAGAGTTGCTATGAAGTTATTTCACCTTCATTTGATTCGTTAGTGAAAATAGCTTCTAAACTCAGAAATAAAATGCAATAAATTAAAAATAGCTTATCTTATTTTATATTCGGGTGTGGACACCTAAGAATCCACGATACCTGAATTGTGTGTGTGGGAAGGGGGGGGGGGAGCAAGCCAAAACTTAGAAAAAACACCAAAAACAAAAACCACTTGTCACATTCCGAGTAATACGAGTTGGAGTTACTGTAACAAGAGTACACCCACGCCAATTTAACTAAATTATTATACTTGTTATGCTTGAGAATAATTTACTGACACATTTTATTTAAAAAGAATATTAACGTATGAAAATTCTACGTCTTTTTTTTTTTTTTGTGGTTTTGCAGAAATTATTTTAAACTGTTTCAAAGAAGGAGACGAGAAAACGGGCAGCCGTGACGCTTTGCTCCACTAAGTGTTCATGCAGGAAGGTGAAAAGAAATGTTAGCTGACATTTGCCAGGTGCTGGTCGGGACTCCGGCGTACAGGAAGAATATCAGCTCATGTTCCCATCACTCAGCTAGGTCGTGGCACAAACCAGGAGGGCGTACTTTACATCATGGTCAGCTACGAGTAGAAGTCCTGGGCAAAACTAGGACCGCCCTCATTTAACCAAAATTAGGTAAATAAGTTAACATTCACCTTAAAACAAACAATAAATCGGNAAAACTAGGACCGCCCTCATTTAACCAAAATTAGGTAAATAAGTTAACATTCACCTTAAAACAAACAATAAATCGGATGGCAGAAACAATACTGCATCCGATTTACTTACCGTGAGCGGTCTATGAACTTATTCTAACATTACGTTAGAAGATTTTCAAGCAATAAAAATAGACGGGTTGTTATATCTTTAAAAGGCGTTGCGTAGAAGGACGAGTAAACACCTTTTTTCACCAACAAAATAAACTTGGGTAGTTCCGATACACACGGCATGGCCAGTCGATACGCCAGTCGATACGTCTCGAATCCCCATTACGCAGTCGCCAAAGTTACCAAGGGGCAAATCATTGCGTATATTTTATTAAAGTTTATTTAACTATTTTAAATATATTAAAAACATTGGAATAATATGAGGTTAAATAACATCAAGACATTAAATAATAATGAGCACAAGCTCTGCCCTCTGGTGTGACAAATGTGAAATGAAAACACAGGTTGAGAAGAGACAGCCCATAAAGGTTAGTTACTTTAAGAGCAGCAAACGCACTATAATATTATTGCATTATTTTGTTACTAATTATTGAATTTACTACTACGAGTTTCAAACAAGATTTTAAATAAATGTTACATTAATATTTACCATGACATAATAAATATTAAAAGGGAAACAAACTGCCATTGATAAATTAATTTCCATAATAATTAAGGAAAGACGACGGAGCTTTGTCAAAAAAGAAGGAATTTGCTAACAAATGCAAATTACAACATGTTAGGTTAGAGAGAAAATGCCACAACATGGCAAACTATTGAATGTCATAAACCAGTAACGTTAAATTATATTTAATTTTCACGTGCCATACAAGTTTCTTCTGATATTTCGCCAATAATATTTTTTACTTACATTATGTAATTCATATGAAAATATAGTTTGCAGACTGTAAGTGAAATGCCCATACATATGAAGGAATTTTACAAGCAGCAATTTTTCAGTAACAAATAACTGTGACTTCTAAGCTGAAAAAATGTAAGGATAAATTGATATATAGTTCTGTTTTGATTTTCAATTATTGGAATTAGTTTTGCACTGTACATTACGAATAACAAAAATCACCTCAACGAATTGTTAATGTATAATTTTAAAACGCTCCCATTTACCCACCATTTAATAACAGTAGGGAAACAGTTGACTCTGAAATCGCTCANATGTATAATTTTAAAACGCTCCCATTTACCCACCATTTAATAACAGTAGGGAAACAGTTGACTCTGAAATCGCTCACTCATTAACGCACAACCCAAATAATTGGATGCGAAAGCAATAAAATGTATGGGTGCAGACATCCAACAAGAAGGAATTTTTTTAAATTCAAACCCTGCAAATGTTAAAAAGTGTAAAATGTGTTTTGAGGACTCTTGAATATCCCATTATGCTCTTGGCTTTGAAATGCTACGTATAAGCATAAATGCCTTAAAACTAATTTCAGGACTTTTTGAAATTCAACTCCTAAGGGTTAAATGTGTTTTCTACAAATCCTCAACTGATCATTAACCCGATAAGACTTCGTTATGATTTTTTCCTTAAAAATCAATTTATATAAAAATTTAACAATTTGCTTTCGAAGTTTTTTAATATTTAACCCCTAATGGCGTGAAAAGGGGTAAAATGTGTTTTTGTGGACTCCTCAATAGCCCATTTACCCCATAAGATATCGTTATGATATTTTATTTTAAAAAGAACCTATGTAAATTGCTAAACATTAATCTTACGATTAGCTTAAAATTCAGCCTCTAAGATGGTGGAAATAGGTAAAATGTATTTTTGTATATTCTTTCATTACCTATTAAGTTAATAGGATATCGTTATGCCATTTACTTTAAGAGATTGGCTACATGAAAACCAGCAATTAATTTCAGGACTTGTTCGAAATTCCACCCCTGAAAAGAGGAAATGTTTTAGAACGCGTTTTCGAGGAATCCTTCAATAGTTCATTATCCTGATAGAATATCGTTATGTTCTTTGCTACCTAAAATTAGCCACATGAATACGTAAAAACGAATTCATGGAATTTTTTAAATTCAAACCCCCAAGACGGAGACAACTGGTAAAATGTGTTCTCGTTTATATACTACATAAATTAAATCGTTCCCATATCTGTAACTCTCAAACCACCATATTATATAAAAAAAATTTCAAACTATAAAAGTATGAATTGAAAGGAAACCCGTCTCTTGCCGTGAAACGAAGAGTTTTATTTCCTTTACAGTTGCAGGCAAATATGTTAGAACTGAGAAGAATCAATAATTAAATGTCTAATTTTCATAAATTGCGCGGTCAGTTAAATACATCGCGCTATGTTTTTCCCCCTTATGAGATTCTATATAGGTATCTAAGTCATATTTTATACCTCCGTTAATAATTCTGTACCTGATTTTTGGTTGAGAGTAAATAAGGATGGTGCCCATACCAGCTGCGTGGTGGCCGATCTCTCTGTTGTAACGTTAAACTGGTTTCTCGCACACAGAACAGACACAACGAAAATCTTGCCAATCATGTAGAGAACTGTCTAAATCACGAGTTATTACAATGGCGAGGACTTCTATATATATTTGCTTTTCCAACAAATCAGAGCTTTTGTTAGCGCAAATTTATTTTTAACGCAACTTCAATATTTTATTTCAGTAGCGTTAATACAAGAAATGCTTAGAATACAAGAACCAGTTTTTCCAATCTGCAGTTAAAGTGAATCAAAATATATATTACTGTATAATAAAATGTTGCGAGAATTGAGCAACTTTCCCAATATGATAAATTTTTAACATGGTTTGCTTAAGTTGTTCGAAGGGGCATAAATAGAGTAAATATCTGTGGATACAGTTCTAGAAATGGATGACGCAGTCCATTACCATAAGGACCTCATCGACCACATGCATCCTACTGGCCTAGCTTCATCCAGGTTGGGGCTCCATTCATGTTATTGCAGAACTTCAACCCGCCAAAACACTGCAATGGCACCACGCTCCAAGTGAAGGCTTGGAAAAGACTTGATCAAGGCTACAGTCTCCACTTTATGTGCACATGGGGAACAAGTTTTTTATAACGCGAGTATCACTCATTCCGTCCGCGTACACTTTACAATTGAAGAGACTGTAATTCCCCCTCGAGGTCCGTTTTACTATTACTATAATTAAGGTCCAGAGGCAGTCGCTGAATGTGGCAGGGAGGCTTACTTCTCAAAACCGTGTCCTGCTCCCCAGTAAGCGTACAAAGATGTCCTTCGGCAAAGTAAATCAGTAACTGTTTCGTGTAATACATTCAGGCGAAGCCGGGGGCCGAAAACGAGTATAATATAAAAATAATATAAGTATTTAAATATGAAATATAAAGCAGTATTTTATATAATACATGATGATATAAAATAACTTTAATTTTAATGAGAACGTAAATAGACCAAAGACAGCGCAATTCAGCACCAGTTAAAACACGAACATATGCCAAGTATAATTTTTTATGGAACGTTCACCGGATAATCCACGATAGTGCCCTAGGGGTGGCGAAGTTGAAATATGTGACGCGCCTTCTCGTCGCCAGGCTTCAGTGGCGCACAGCTTGATACAGACAATAGCGGCGGCCGCTCACACGCCCAGCCAGCTAGCTGCAGTTCCGCTCTCCTCAACGCCGCCGTGCACCAGGAGCATCGCACATCTCGGGCCACAGACGGCCTGGATGCTGAGCAGTTCAGCATAACGCCAGGTGGTCCAGCTCTTGTTGCATCTGCCCGGTCCGACCACACGCACAAAAGTAGATTCCATTTATACTTGTCGGCGTGTCTGCCTAGCAGTAAATAAAACAAACTACGGAACAAATAAAACTATGGTGAATTCCGATTTATTTCAGAGTTATGTAAAAATGCGTGCCTGTTGACGTTAAACTTGTCTTAGGTATAATTCGAGTCGGTGAGAATTGTCGTCCTGCAGGTAGGTATTGTCGTACGACGTGCAAGTTCTTGGACCACTTAATTACCGAGAAGGCAGAGAGAGAGAGAGAGAGATGACTCGTAATGTAGGCAACCAGCACGGCTCCGTACGCTGAACATTGTGATTACGCCAGCCTGAACAGATTCAGGGACCTTTCGGTACACAACTATGCAACAAAATAATTGGTCGCGACGGATAAGGACTTGTATAATGCAAAGTTCGTGACAATGGGGAATATCGGAGACGGAGAGCCAAGGTGACTCTGCCCGCCCATAACGGTGCACTATAATTATGGGGAGAAGCCCAAATCCCACGCCCTTCCCGGCGTTATGGCAACCTTCTTCCCTCAGCTAGACTTCACCGTTACCTGTCACAACAGACACCAGCTACGGCACGGCTGAACTTCTGTCGACGCTGTCGTTCTTGAGACTTGGCCGGGAGTTGGCATTCCCTCTTTTGCCGACATTTCTTCCCTGGGAAATAAACGCTGTATCTTAAATAACTGTAGAGTGACATGACACTCTGTAATAGAGCTTTCAGAAACTCTCCTCGCACGAATTATTGTATGCTTCACCTGGAAGACGCATTCACTCCTCGAGCATTCAACATGCTTAAATTTTTTACGTGACACATATTTACTTAGATTTTATGTCTCAAAGTACCCGCGAACAGAGACGTATCACTTCTACCTTTTTAACAACGCACCCATTTTTTCAATCTCGATCACCAAGTAAAACACGTAAATTCAGTCATATAACGAAAGTAGATAGGAAGGTCCTGACGCCTTGTCGACAGCGAGGTCCTTAGAGACGGAGCAAGTTGCTCAGAGGAAGAAGGACCGGGGAGGGAATAGGTAATGACCTGCAGTAAGGAACCATTCTACAGCCGGGAGACCCAGGCCCTCCCAAAAGAGAGTTCAAAGGTTTAGCGTTGCGCCACCATGCTCGGTATATAACAAAAGTGAAGAGATTTGGGCGGCCCTTAACAGCGAGGTCTTCAGAGCCTATAAGGGTGATTTAGGTGAGTATGGAGCCGCGCCAGAATGAAGGGGCGAGGGGAAACGGGAAATATCCCCGAGAAAACACACCGACCAGCGGCATCGTCTGGCACGATTCCCACATGCGAAAATCCGGGAGTGACCCGGCTAGGAATTGAGCCCGGTTCGCCTAGGTGGGAGGCGAGCAGGCTAACCGCTTCGCCACCGTGGCCCCTATAACAAAAGTAAGTACTTTTTTTAGAAGGAGAGATATAAAAATTGGCAAAGAAAGCTCCTAAATAAAAGAGGAAACGGAATATTTTGGGAGAGCAAATACTTAAAAAAAACTTCGGGCTATTGGAGGAAGTCAAATCAAACACGACTGTAGCCAAAATTTGGTGACAAGTGAGTGAGTCAAATTGTCACAGTTCATTTAATATTATCGATTTATTTTTCATTACACTTCAGTAGGACCACCTGGTTTCTGCGAAAAGAAATTCCAAGGAAGCTGCATATCAATATCTTACTTGCACACCTACAGTTTTCCCTCGTTATTGGCCGCGTGCCTTCGTCGAAGACAGTGTGGTATTTGACTGGGCCAATGAGAGTTACATTACTCCGGTAGTGAATGCCTGTGATTCGTGTGGACACCTAAGACGCGCAGCACTTGAAACCATCCAATCAAGAAAGTGGATCTGAGTTTAAAAGTATTTAAATACAACTTGACAAGAGTTTTTTTCAATCGAGTTTTGTTACATTTTAGCTATGTATGAGGCAATAATTACTAGAAAGTTTTATTCTCACCCTTACATTGCCACTTTCACCAGACATACACTTTTTCGGTTTACTATGTCACTGACATATTTACTAACCAGCGTTTAATTTTCAAATGGCAATAAAATATCGCATCTCCTTATTCTGGATATATTGACCAAGCGATGTCAATAAGATACCTAAGTCCTCCCCCAATGAGTATACTCCAGTGAATCACTAACTAGGCTGTCTGTCAAACATTGTGTAAGCAAGCCTTCTGAAAGCCTTCTGAAAGCCTTCTGAAAGACTTCTGAAAGCCTTCTGAAAGTCTTTGGGCGCTAGTGCTGCCTACGTTTTTTGGTTAGAAAATATTGCGGAGATCAAATGTATTCTCGAGTCACGGGAGATAAATGGAAACTCTGTTATTGTAACAGTTTGTCATTTTTCGACTTTCAGTGATAATAACTTTGGGGAAAATTGAGAAGTAGATTTCCGTATTCATACAACGTTCCTAGACGCTGACGGTCAGGTGAAAATTGAGATGAAAATCACTGACTAACCGGATACTGGGTTGTTTGATGACGATTACGCAGGCAGGGTGGGTCGGTTACCCAATTAAGCACTTCAAAGACCGTTTAATAGGCATGCCTGGCCGAATACCTCCTATCTTTTAATTCATAACAAAATGACTTTAATCCATATATTCATATGTGGAATTAATAATAGAAAGTGCCATGAAGAAATTAATGGGAATGCGGGGAGTTTGTTGCGATGACTCTGTAACCTTCGTATAGCTAATTCGTAGTTTCTTCACACGTTTTGACTCAAACCTTTGAAAAATCGTTGCTACCTAAATTCCATTTATAACAGACGTTTCATAGTTCTGTTAAATTAAAATTATTTTAATTTTTTCTAAACTGAACTTGTACTTCCATTTTTCTATAAATAATAATATTGCATCCTTATTAAGGTAAAAAAAATACAGGGATAAAATAGATGTGTTTTTGTAAATCCTAGTAAGAGATAGTTCCCATTCAAAATATTATAGAATTGAATGTGCACAAATCTGGTTAGTTGTTTCTTTAATATAGTGTTCCAGGCTTAAGTTTGTTGGCATGAGGCGGAGGAATATTCTGGAAGTAAACCTTAGCAGGGCTTCAGAAAAGTTCTAAGTAACTATGAATGAACCATAGCTACACATCCAACAGTCAGTCACACTTCAAAGCTGTACGAAGGCATAATAGACGCGAGTTTGTTATGAACAGTCGCCAAACTCATAAGTTGGTACTTACCAGTTGTCTCTTCTTCCACAAATATTACCAAAGAAATGAGTCCCTGGTCATAACGCCAATAAATACCGACCTCAGACCTGATATTCCACTTAGCAAGCTCTTGTCCTTAACATTTCTCTGACTTTTACGTGTGTGGAGTTTCTTCATCTCTTGGGTGAAAAACTGAACTTCCAAGGCACCGCCTTTCCTACAGCAGACAACATTCGGACACAGTTCACTTCGTTCATGAAGTCACCTAGCCAGTTTTCTAAGGCCTCGTTCTGCCACTTTTGGAGTTCAGCATTCGAGACTTTCATATATCAGCCTTCGAGGCGTCTTCCCTCCCGGATGTTGATTTCCAAGTAACTTCTTTCGTTAGTAGGCACTGCTGTTATCCATATTCGGTAGACTTTGACCATGACATATGGCCCATTCATTGTTACTTACAACTTTCCAGAATTCCTGCTGAGGTTCTACTTCCAGGATATTTCTCCGCCTCGTGCAAACAAAGCTTAACTAAGTCTAGAAAATTACACCAAATCGACAATGCACCGCATTCGTGCGCAATTACTTTAATAATATTTTGCATAAGAAATATTTCTTACTGGGCATTACATGCGCAATTATTTATTCTCTGTTTTAAGTCATATACATTCTAATCGATTAATTAGAATTTATAGATAATATATAAATAACAATTCAGTTCAACAAAAAATAGTATGCTTTTATTTTAATATGCTGTATGAAACGCTTGTGATACATGACATTTATGAAACATATAAGTCCTGTTACTGACCTCAGTACCCTAGTTGTGGCGGAAGGACTCCGTGAGAGATAAATAACTCTCTAATCATTGATTCGCGTAAAATGCCTTAGAGCTCACTGGTTCCGACCAGTTTGTGTCTTGAGCCTACAGAGCGTATTCTCCCTTTGTGCCTGGCATCGCCAGTTCCGGGCCGAAGCACAGTTCAGGCTAGTTGTTACACGCCAGGTTGTATTGGTGATTTTTTTGTTTATTTGAGTTTTTGTTGACGCTTGTTTTGAAACTACAAATATACCCTTTTGGTAATATACATTACGCTGTAGACCAAACCGAAATTCTGAACTCTTGTCAAGCAAAAATGACGTAATTAGTGCAGCATAGTTTTTAAATCACGAACAGAATTTTTGAAGTTTTAAAATTGCAAGATAATGCGTGGGTAAAAGTTGTCGACTACATTTGAAGGCATTTTTAAATCTTGTAAATGTGCTATAGTAATAAATAATTAGGTAATTTAATTGAAAAGCAATTTACGGCACATTAATGAACAATTCAACATGATGGATGAGTCTAAGCTTTAACTGCTGGAAATGCATGTAATATCATGCTTACAATCACGCCCCTTTCAAAACCACACAACTCCATCTCTTCACTAACTATGATAGCGAACACGTGCGTGGTGTTGAAGTGTTTATCTCATCGTTCATTCTCCTAATGGGAACACCGATTATCAAGTAAAATGTTGGCCACACGATGTATATGGAACTTATGGTATATTTTCTATTGTCAAAAATATTAAATAATTGATTTTAAAAACATTTCAAAATAGGAAAATTAATTCTTTTAGGGTTTAAATATTTTAGATGATTCTGCTTTTACTTGTATTACCTAAAATCGATAAAATTATGGATCTCGACCGTTACAAAAATGTGCACCCGAAATAAGCTGTAATGTTATAGAGTTCCTGGAATATCTGTAGTTACCACCCCGCCAAATAACACCACAGATCCTCTCCTCTACCCCCCCCCCTCCCCTCCTCGGCCCTCCACTGACTCTCCGTTTGAGAGAACAAATATATATTTCTTGGGATTTTGAAATGCTAATTTTTTGTTACATAATGTTACATGTGTTTATTGTTTACTGGAATGGATATGATTGAGAAATTTTCTCTGTTGGTGTCATTATCGGTGCGATATATCGCTTGCAAATATCGGCCATAGTGATAACAAAAATATTTATATTCCTCACATCTACATCGCAGGTTTTGGCACAGCAACTGTCGGTCATATTGACATCACGAATACAGTTGGTACTTACATTTCAAACACCGAAATAGTAATATCTCCTCTAGCTGTACGCTAAATTACAATAAACATCTATATTTAATGTGCAACAATAGCATTACTGTTCTGGTTTTTTAAAATCAAAATGGCATAATTTTAGTAACGTAAAAATAGCAGTATTTAAATTTTTTCAAATATCGTCTTGCTGGAATGCAGCAAAATCGCTATCACATCGCATCACATAACTTCAACATCGGATATCGCGATGTGCTAGGTATTGCTATGCATTGTTGGATCATACCGCAGTTCGATATTAGAAACGATTGCTTCGTGCTCGATACCTCGGCGTACCGCACAGTCGAGCGCGCAGTAGACGCCTGCTGGCCTGGCCTGGTGACAGAGCGGTGGGTGACTCACGGAGCGCGAAGCCGGTTTCGAACCCGGGCCGCAGGAGCCAGGGATCGCGACACGCGCTGTGTGGGTCCCGCGAGGCTGGCGTCGTCATGAGCCCTGATCTTTGTGAAGGTGGNCGATATGCATCGCTGTGCCCTGCGAGATAGCTGCGTAATCGCCACTCGCAGCCGGTCGCGATAAATAACGAGCGGTTACAGTCTGAATGGCCCGAGTGCTCTGTCGGCAGCCGAGTACGATGTATGAGCTGATCAACTTAGCGCACAGTAACTCCTAGCGAGCTAATGGCAAAGTGATACAAACTGTTATTGAAGCTCCGCTCTAAAAGTTCAGGGCCGATTTTGCCAATAATAGTAACTTCAAATCCTGTTTCAATAAAATTAATACCTGAGACCAATTTGGTCTTATGTATGCAAAACGATGCAGTCCAGGAGAGTTTCCAAGAATTTCTACATTTAAATACAGTTTCAGACACATCAAAGTAAATTGTGCAAACACTAGGAAATACTTTTAACAATTTGAGAATAGGCCATTTAAATTTTGTGGTTTTGAATGTTAAGATTTACATCGAAAATTTTTATGAAATATGGTCTTTGACATTAAAAAAAAGGTATTTTTCTATACATTTGTGAAAATGGAAGGCCGTTTGGTATTGGCATTAGAATTTCTATTTTTTGCAGAATAACCTCGCAAGCGACTAAGCTATCGTGACAACTTTGACGACTGGAATATGAAGAAAAAATGTATGGAATCAAGAAAAGCAGTACAGTGCATTAACATACTGAAGATCGCAATGTTCACACAAATTAAAATGGCTAAAAGTGTGCTAAGGTAACCAAGTGGGATTATAGCGAAAATATGAACGAAATGTTTGTTATTTGTAAAAGCAAATAACAAAAAAAAAATATGGTAATTTTTTGTATACTATGACCATAATAAAATTTCTCTAAACGAATGCCCGTAATTGGTTTATTGCTTATAAATTCTTAAATTTTTGGAGCAAAATATCAAATTGCTCTGAATGCAGAATAGTCGGTACGTAAGTTAATCATTCCAGAAGGTAGGATTGAGTGAGACTGTGGCGTTAAGAGGTATCCTGGTTTTCGTTTCTATGGGTGCCTGACTCTCAGCCACCCCAGCTAAGTGTTTCATAACGCACAATACCTCCAAACATACAATACTGACAGTAGTACCAAAAAGGCCGATGCTGACCCAAATTCAATTTTCAATCAAAATTACCGCAATACATAACCAAAGAAATTTTAAATAAAAATTAAATATCAATAAAATTTTTAATAAAAATAATACAAATTACCTAATTATATTATAAATTATTTTACAAATGCTCAGAATCTTGGATTTGTGGTAATTTTTATTGGAAATTGAATTTGTGTTCGCTTCGGCCTTGTTTATACTATTCAAGACCAACAAAAGTATTTTACAAACTATTTAATAAGAAATACGTTACTAATTTTATGAAATTTAAAATACAACTAATCCAAAGAAAATTCATTAATATGCATTGAATGATCTTAATTTACCATTGTTAATTCTACTTTTAGGTTTATTATGCCGATTAGCAGCTGGTGCCAGTAGTATTTGTAACTCAGTTGAACAAACTAGAAAAATAAACAAGAATTAGAAGAACAAAAAAGACATAATTTAGCAATGGATAATATAATTGCTGAAGGAATTGGAGCAAAGAAAAAAATTCCAAAAAATTTGAAATAATTCCATTATAGAATATTGGTATAATAAAATATGTAAAAAATTTAACATAAAAAATATTAATGTTCATACGATAGATGAATTACCTAATGAAATTAATAAATATAGAATGTGCTATTGTAANAAAGACATAATTTAGCAATGGATAATATAATTGCTGAAGGAATTGGAGCAAAGAAAAAAATTCCAAAAAATTTGAAATAATTCCATTATAGAATATTGGTATAATAAAATATGTAAAAAATTAAACATAAAAAATATTAATGTTCATACGATAGATGAATTACCTAATGAAATTAATAAATATAGAATGTGCTATTGTANAACATAAAAAATATTAATGTTCATACGATAGATGAATTACCTAATGAAATTAATAAATATAGAATGTGCTATTGTAAATTTAGATATATCTGCAAATTCTGGTACTCATTTGGATTGTTGTATAAAATTAATAATAATATTAATAATTTAAATTTATTTGGTAGAAATTCTCTTTANGGTACTCATTTGGATTGTTGTATAAAATTAATAATAATATTAATAATTTAAATTTATTTGGTAGAAATTCTCTTTAGAATAAGGTAAATGTTTTTATATGTATCAAATATATTGTAATGACAACAGAATACAAGATTTTGAACATGTTNTTTAGAATAAGGTAAATGTTTTTATATGTATCAAATATATTGTAATGACAACAGAATACAAGATTTTGAACATGTTATATTTGGCAATTTATGTTTAACATTATTATAATTTTTTTAGGACATCATTTTCCAACATCATTTTTATATTATTAAATGACAGACTTATTTGGAAAACCATAAATAAGTTGTTGGGATATATATTTTAAATTTATAATACCATTTTTTTATATGTATTCCAAATATAAATTTTAATGCATATGTAAAAAATAAAACATTTGATGATTTTGAAAAAAGATTTCAAAATTATCAAAAAAATCCGAATAACGAATTAAATATAAAATTGATAATTTAAATGATTATATTACTGATGTCATTGAAGCTAGATTAAGTCACTTAGAAAACACTTCCTAGATGAAAAGTTATTTCATTTGTAAATTTTTATTTATGGCATGCTGATTTTGTTGAAATGGATTCAGGAAATTGAAAAGATATATAAAAAATGAATAAAGGATACAAACATTTTTTAACCATTAGTGATGTTTATGTAAATATGGTTTTACTATACCAGCTGGTGATAAACCTGGTGAAAATAATATAAAAGTCTTTGAATCAATTTATAACAAGAAAATTAAATAATTCACAAACTGTTAAAGATTAAGAATTAAATAATTCAATATTTAATGAATTAATTAGCAAATATAATATTAATCACCATTTAACATTTAGTGAACTTAAAGATAGTGTTGTTGAAATATGTAATAAAAATATAAAATATAAAGTGTGAAAAAATTAGTTTCGAATGAAAATTATAAATCAATTAAATATTTAAAAAAATTGATAAAGAGCAAAATAATACAAAACATAGAATTATTAATATAAAACCTATAGATGTTAATAAAAATAACAAAGAATTGTTAATAAATCCAGAGAAAATATATTTATTTTCTGAACCGAAACATAAAATTTGTGATAGTATTCCTAACACAAGTTTTACATTTGTTAATATGTTTAACTTTTAAATATTTATTGGATCGAAAAAAAAGTTTTTTTTCCTTTGCCACATTTTTTTACATTTTTAAGTAATGTTATCCATTTATTAAATTTATTATTATCTATAAAATTATTTTATAAACATTTCAAAATTATAAATAAATTGTTGTAAATGTTTAGCAAAAACTGAAGAAAGATCAAGCTTGTAAGCATTTGTAAAATATTTTTGAATAGTATTTATTTTTTTTTAATTTTTTTTTCAAAAATCTATTAAAAATAATTTTGAGTAATTAATTAGTTTCTTTAGATTTTTCCCCCCTGGATTGCGGTAAATTTGATTGAAAATTGAATTTGGGTTAGCTTCGGCCTTTTTAATACTACTACTGACATCTGGGTCAGCGAGCGCTTATTTAAGAATATAATCTTTCCGAGAGCTATCATGCCCTTCAAAGAAATATTCCTAGCCATTTGACAGGCACGAAAATCACTTACAAGTTGCATCTTGCACTGTGAAAGCAGGTTTTTGAACGAAAATGACGAGCAGACATAAAAATCTGGCGGCACTTTTTTTATAGTGTAATTTCGGAAAGCATTTAAATTCTTTTATGAAACAGGTCGGCGTTTTGACATAAACAAGTTAACATAAAAACATATACGCAATTAAAAAATTTTAAAAAAACATTCGATACGAAAATGACGTTTCCGAATATATTTTGGTAGTTAATAAGGTAACTGAGCAAATGCAGTATTCTAAATGTTTTGGCAATGTCAAAATCTAAAATTTTAAACAAAAAGATTCTGCATTGGACACAAAAAAAGGAATTGTTATTGAATGGAATACATATATATATTCAGTAGGTGCTTTACAATGTACTATGCGGCTTACGTTTCTTTCACAAGCAGGTGTTGATTTTATCGTAATGTGGCTGGCGTAGATTGACATCAAGGTTGAAAAAATAACTAGACCTGTACGGAGTGACGTAGACAGAGTGGCGCGAACAGAACCGGTTGGATGACGTCTGGTGTCACAACAAACTGCCAGTGTGTACTGATGGCATTCCGCTGACAGTGCGATTTTGAAGTGAAAGCGAAGGCGAATGTCTTTTGGAAGAGAGGTATGCGCTAATTAATTCTCATCAAAGACACCGCATTAAACGTCGCAATTCTCGCCAGTTAACTTACCATCCGGGAGTAATAAGCGTCCGTCGATCTCTGAAATCAATGACACTCGGATTAACTTAACAGCCAGAATGCGTCCTTTCCGTATTAACACACACCGTTCAATTAAAGAGAAGATTTAACTACTACAAGCACAGATATGTGGGTAGTCAGAAAACTTCCAAATCAAAAAGCAGATAATATTTAAAAGAATCATATTTAAATGTTTTATACTTAAAAGCATATATTTGTGCATAAATAGATTCATTCATAAATGCAAAAAAAAAATATAGACGTTTATACATCTTCACACATTAATACATATTTATGTACAGATATAAATCTATATTCAAGCATAATATTATACAATAATTTCATTAATTTGTATATGCTTCGTACGTAAACCGTTAAACCTATACGGGCACACTTTTATATTTAATTTTAAAATGCTACAATTCAATGACAATAAAACCGTAATTAAGATAACACAAGGTACAATCTTTTCGTTTTAGTGGCAACAATGAGAATCCAGAAAAATGAGTTGACCAGTTATCCAGTAGTAAAGTCAAAATAACAGGCACACTTAATGTCTCTCTAGCGTATGTTAAAGTTGCGCTACCAATTTTTTTTATTAAAACGTTAATATTATAAAAAAAGGAACATAATTCACAGGTAACTGTCTGAGAAGATCATTTTGAAATTTCTCCTGATACTTTGTGATACATTGTTGCCGACAAGCACAAAATAGGAAAATGATAAATACGTTTTATGTCTCAAAAATTGGTGTATTCGAGACAACTTTCATCACTCCCTTCAAGGGATGGTTGTTGTCTAGGATATGTCAGATATTGAGACATAAAATGCATTTGGCACTTTCCTCCCTAAAAAGTGTTATACGCTTTTACATTATTGCCGATATATTTAGATTGAAGTAGAATTATTTTTTTTTTCATGAAACTACAGTGAAAGTTGGTTTTTCTTTGCATCTCATATCATACGCGTCAGATACATACAAAAGTACTCAAGGGCCCTCTGCATTTAATCTTGCTTCAGACTTTCCACCAATAACATGACAGGGGCGCCGTTTGAAGTGTTATAGGTGCACGCAACGCACTGAGGACACTGCACGCCAGTTCATAGACCTGCGCTTAGCGACGATGGCGCACCTGATGTGCGTGGCAGTGGGACCCTTATCACTCTCGCGCTTCTTGGCCTCAAATGCCGGGAATAGAGCTCCAGGTTGCCTGGCCTATCGAGCGCTGATCACAAACCTCTCCCCCTTCCATTTACGAAGTTCCTTTTGGAACATACGTTTCGACATGTGGTTCCACACAAGCGTTCGTGTGGAAAATTGAGACTCATTTCTTGTAAACAGGGGCCTGAGTTCCAACGGAGGGGGCAAGCCCAATTGTGCATTTCCTCCTGTGCCAGGAGTTTGGTACTTCTCTCGGCCCTGGTTAGAAATGAACTATGCCAGCGCGACCATCGAAAATAAAAAAAGTCCCCTCCCCCTCCCCCATCTAACTAAAAACTTTCTGCTCTAGTGTTTCAAACATCCCTTATAAAAATTATTACTTTCCATTGCCATTCTCTGCCCTAGTATAATTATTTTCCTGCATCATAAATTGCATGTAATTTTGAAATTATTTTCTGTCGAGAGGTTTTTAAGGTTTCTATGCCTGTCGGAAGCATGAGAGGTAACCATGGCTCCAATCGCGGCCAATCCCAGCAAAGCCGCGAGCAAGTGTCCTCGTAGTTAGTATCTTACCTGCGTGTCTAGGTGTAAGCGGCTCATCCCTGAGACTCACTTAGGTCTCGTCTTTACCTAAGAACCTCCGACTCTCCTCCTAGTTGTAAGGTAGGTCAGGAAAAACCCTTAGTTTCGATGGAGTTATTGTAATAAAACAAGTAGTGTGCATAATCACCGTAACTCGCAGAGGCTTGACGAACAAGCGAGGCACACAACTGCCTAGCGTCAGGAAGGAAACCTCGAGGGCGACAATATTACTGCAGTCGTGAATATTGTAAGTAAAGACCAGGTATGCTAATGCATGACCAAATATGTCCGTTCAAGAAGTCAGTTTAAACATAGTGATTAATTGCAGCTGGATATTGCCTCATGACAACTCACGCAAGGGAGGAAAAATGTGTTCGAAAAGGGCAGTGGTTTTTCGATGGCGCAATTTCATAATTTAAGCGGTTGCCATTATTAATAACATTCCATGAAAAAAAAATTATGCTTTGTGCTAAGTAAAAGTTTGCTGATTTTGTATTCATGTTTTTTATTACCAATTCGCAACGCGAAAGTAAGTGTACCTTTACAAATACAAACTACATGCCATATATATTATTTCACTTAAAATTTCATGATATTGTAAGTTTACGACAGTCATGCTACCGGAATATATGCATTCGCGGGAAATTAGAATTTAAATCGGTCGTCTGTACCGTCTCGGAAATCACGTATCACAAGCTATACATGCGTGATGGCCTTCAGTATCGTGTAAACCAGTTAGTCAACAACTTCCACTCTGAGCATCACTCTTATCTTGAGAGGAAACCAACGTTTTTCAGTAACAGTCAAAACAACTATTTTATTTCGTGTGACACGAATTTTATATATAAATTAATTAATTATTTTCAATTAGTATTTTTTAGAAATATTTTATGTTTTCCTGACATGGTATCACGATTATAGATTAAAATACCGACTGTATTAGAAAATTGAAAATATCATTCATCGATTTTATTTTGCAGTTGAAAAAAATTTTGAAATTAAAAAACTTAACTAAGCCAAAATTGAAAAATCAGTTTAGCACACATTTTGGTTTCGACCAACGTGTTTCTTGAAGTCACAGGTGTGGCTCTAACACCTGGTTCACTGCGTGCTTATGTAAAGGAAACAGGGATTGTGACTCATATCCGAAGCGGTAAGGGTTTAACTTCCGTCTGTTTCGACTATAAAAAATCTCTCAAAAGATAAAACCTAAATACCTGCGAATTGTAAAACAAATTTTAAAGAATTTTTTTTTTCCTGATTTTGAAATATGTACGAAATAAAACGTACACACAATTAAATTTTCATATTATATTTCATTCGTTTCTAAATGTTATTTTCATCCATTGCCAAACTTTACCATAGTATTATTTCTTTTAATTACGAAAAATACGTAATACAATAAATATGTACACCGAAGAGCCAAAAAAACTGGTATAGGCGTGCGTATGCAAATAACAGAGGTATGAAACAAATCAGAGTAACGCGATGCAGTCAACAGCTAGATTGGTTACTTCTGATACAATGGCAAGTTATCCAGATTTAAGTAAGTTTGAACGTGGTGTTATGGCGCACGAGAGATGGGACATAGCATTTCCGAGGTAGCGATAATATTTGGATGTTCGCATACGACCATTTCACGAGTGTACCGTCAATATCAGGAATCCGGTAAAACATCAAATCTTCGACATCGCTGTGGCCGGAAAAAGATCGTGAAAGAACGGGACAAACGACGACTGACGAGAGTTATTAAACGTGACAGACGTGCAACCCTTTCTCAAATTGGCGCAGATTGGATTTGTGGACTGCCCTGCAGGATTCATGGTGTGAATTGCCTCCTGCATACCTTCAGACATTAGTCGAGTCCATGCCACGTCGTCTTGCGTCTTGGGGCCCTACACGATATAAGGCAGGTGTACCAGTTTTTTCTGCTCTTCAGTGTATAAAATCATTTTAAATTCTTGATTGAATGCCTAGGCGCCTCATAGGCGTAGCGGTGCATCACTAGCTTCGTTTTATTATCACGTCTGCCACTCTTACCATGCAACTTCATAGTCAGGAAGCAGTGATAAAAAACTAACTGATTCTTTACTCGGTCAACGTGGCGAAAGTCTCCAATAACGATGGGTTTTCTCAGGGTACTAATATATATTCCTTACCCAAACATTCTGTCACTTACTGTATCCTAATGCCTATAAGGCAACACTTCAAGGATGACAGGCATCCGAGGCGCCAGCATACAGTCCTTTTGCTAGCTGAGTGTTAACTCCGCCGTATGATGCAACCCCTATGGCGGTTGTTTATTTATTTATTATCTTCTAAAGTAACAGGGCGCTCGTTGAGTTGAGTTGTTTGGGCGTTTCTTAACAACGAGAGCCATGAAGGTTAAATGAGGTGAAAATGGAGCAGCGCCAGAATGCAAAGGTAGGGGAAACGGGATATCCCCTAGAAAACTCGCCTACCAGGGGCATTGGCGGGCACTATTTCCACTTGTGAAAATCCGGGAGTGATCCGACCGGTGATTGAACACGGTTCTCCTTGGTGGGAGGCAAGCAGTCTTGCCGCTTAGCCACCGCGGCCCCTAAAGCAAGGCGCTCGTGTTCAATTGTCTGAAGAGAGACTATTCCGGGATGACCATAACCAATTACGGGTATTAAACCTATTTTCTACAATTTTTGCATATCACATTCTTTTTCGTTGTCATATTAAATAATAGATTTTAAAAATTATTACATTGAATGCAGATGTTTAAAAAAAAAAAAACAACAATTACAGACATTTAAAAAAATTATTTTAAGTACAGATCTCAAAATTTAACAAAACCAATATGTTAGGATGTTGCTCAAAATTGTTTTTCATGTTATCGTAACACCATAAAATATATTTATTCAAAATTTTCATGCGGTTTGCCTGAAGTTTTAATGTTATCTTTCGAAACAATATTGAAAGTTAAAATAGTCAGAAGTTAAACCACACACCTCATGTGAACGACGAAACGTATTTACAATAAACTGCAACGTGGTAATACTCTGGGTAAAGTTAACACTTACCAAACTTTGCCTTAAGTTAAGCAACTTGGTATACGACATCACAACAAAACAGGTTTACACCAAATGTATTTGTTTATTAATTATTTATCAATATTTTAAATAGGTATGAATGTGTATCTTATGAACGAATTGGTTTTCCCTGAAGAATTTCAGGAAAGCGCGTTAAGTTTGTGTAAGGCAACGCGCTTATTTAAATGAACTACATTTAAGAAAAGCGTAAACAAATTGCGTGTAGAGTTTACGTTGTCTTAAGTCTAACAGACTTTCACTTACAATCCTCCAGTTAAATTTTTCTTGTTTCGAGTGCCTTCAACTATAAAGAATGAGGATATCGTGGTGGACCTTGAAATGTTGTGATAAAATACGGCCAGCTAAACNGAGTGCCTTCAACTATAAAGAATGAGGATATCGTGGTGGACCTTGAAATGTTGTGATAAAATACGGCCAGCTAAACGACTGTTATATACGATAAATTACCGTATAACCCGTACACACGACGTGCTCTAATAAGTGCCCTCTGAATCTACTCTCTCGTTATTCTTAGCGTAAGGTCGAAGGTACCTGCTTAGCTGGAGAAAGGAAAGTGAACTTACGGACCAGCCGTACGTAACGTAGTGTCCTAATTCCCTCCAACTATACCGATTCCNAACGTAGTGTCCTAATTCCCTCCAACTATACCGATTCCCTTGCTTTACCTAACTATTATCGTATTTGTGCTCTCCAGTCATTATTGACACCACTTTCACAAGTACACGAAGTTACTTATCCTCTGAGGCTGCTTGTATTTCTTAACTCTAAATGGTTATACTGAATTAACTTCAATTTAATAAGAAAACGTGATTAATATACTCACAGTGTTGTTTTAAATACTTTTGCCGCAAAGGTTACGTTGATATTTGAGGTCACATGACAGTTGATATTTTATCCACCAAACTGAGCGACCAATTAACTACAAACAAATTTAAAATGATTCTCAAAAACTGTAAGAAATGTAGATTTGTACATATTAGCTAGTCTAAAAAAACTGTAATTGAGCAATACATACTTCTCGATAGGAACAGAGAGTAATTGTGTACCGTTAATTAATGAGATCATTAAGGCCGCAAGTCATCTTGCTGCGATTTCTACACGAATGATACGTCATAGAAAGCCTGCATAGGTCGGGGATATTATGTTAACCTCTAAGAAGGGGGCCGCGGTTGTGTAGTAGCCAGACTACTCGCCTCTCCCTCGAAGGCAATTGGGTTCGATCCCCAGCGAGGTCAACCGAGTGGAGTGATTTCGGGAAACCATGGAAAATCGAAATCCCGGACCAGGATTCGAACCCAGGTTCTCCCGAATGCAAGACCAAAGTTTAATCACTGCGCCACCTCACTTGGTACATATGATTAAAGTTATCATGTTTACGGAAATGTTAATTTTACATATGGTGGAATAGTAAACAATGCACATAGGCTTTTAAAAGTGCTTGGTTTACCGTCAGCATCATAATATCTCGCTACATGTTCACGACTCGTCCCAGTGTGGGCTGACTAGTCAGGAAAACCACGGCAATAAGCGACATCCAAATATCCACTTAAAGTACTAACGCACAGTACTTTTGTCCAAGCGAAATGTCCACATTCACAAATTTCTTCTTCGCCATCCAGCTCCAAGGTACATCGGACGGCGTCAGTTCCTTTGATTAGGCTGTCCCGTACTGACGTCCCGGATTCACCTGCTTTATTGCAACTGACGACGTCGTAGAGAGCTGACGCCTAGGTGCATTTCTGCAGGAAAGACTAACAGCTACTGACAGCGCCAAGACGCAGCGACAGCTATCAGCGACAGGACCACAGAGAAAATCACGTTCTTATAACAGATGATGCACGGAGAAAGTCGAACTTTAACGGATGCATTGACAGTATCACTTAATCATGACGGATACATTGAAAAATCTGAGGAAACCTCCCGTTTTTTGGCCTAAATTCGAATAACCTAAAACGTAGGCATAACAGCAGTAGTTTAGATTCAAGCTTAACTACTGTCTAAATATTTAACAACTGTGATAATTTTTTTTTTCAGCAGAACGACTTTTAGGTCAATAAAAACTGTTCAGCAAAACACGTGTACATATGCAAAGTGCCTTTTAGGTACTTTAACTACTCCATAGTAGTTAAAACGCCTGTAAAGCAAAGCTGTTTTAGACGAAAAACATTTAGAGTTAAAGGCTGCTAAATCTAATCGACGTAAGCTAAATTAATTCAAGAGAAATAATTTTAGACGAGACGATTTTAGACTTAAGGCTGATAGGTGACATGCCTGTTAAGCTTGTCGGCTTAGGCTAAACGGTTTTAAGCAAAGATATGTTAAGCTAAATGTCGCAAACCCAAAACCTGATAAAGGCATTTTTATGTATAAGAGCTCGGCATGCAACTGATTTAAATCACAGTATTAGCTATAATTCGGTAACAGACATTTGTGCAACAACAAACGAACTTCTTAAACTCAGCACGTAACAGTACAACTACAATTGTACTGTTACGTGTTACGTATGTAGTTTGTACGCTGCTCGCCAGACAAGAGCCCACAAGTTGCCGCTGGAGCGTCGCTCTACCGTCAACAGTATCCATCATGGCCGCGTAAGTTCCAGTCGTTGTTGTACATTCAAGACGGATTGTAGAAGGTTGAGGCCCTGGAACATGGTACGCTCTGCACACATTATTCCCAATCCTCTGTCTAATCGTGTTTTTAAATAACGGATCGTATGAAAGAGAACCTAAACTTTTAGTTTTTCGAAACAAATATTTATCGTGATTAGTTGAAAATGTCTTCAGTCTCAACAAGATTCGAACATAAAGCACTTCATTTCCTCAGAAAACTATGATTTTGCAAGTTGGTGTTAAATATACCGCTACAAATCACTGAGCGTTTTCAATTCAGTAGTAGTGTGAAGAAATTGTTTTAATTAAAATGAACGTTCCTTATGTTATTTATAGTCTAAGATTTTAAGAAACCAGCATTTACAAGAGACAAGAGAATTGTGCTCAAGCCCGTCAGTCACACTATCACGAGAAGGGGGGAGGGGGTTACACTAGATGGAGTTTAAGTGTGCTTATCGACAACTAACGATTGTGTGTACTCTAACATAACATTGGAGTAACAAAGGCTTCATTCCTGCAGGGTATTGCTGCATCAGGAATATATTATCGCGAGCATCATCCGGTTATGGTGTATGATGTCGTAGTTGATCTGTTCGGGTCGTATTCCTGTTATTTAAACGAGCAAGACCGTTACCTTTGGATATCGCTCCTTCGCATTGCTTTCAAAGTCGTTACAAAAGGCTCGTTAACCCTTTTTAAATACTGCAACTAATACACACGTTTATGTTAAGTGTATACATACTTTTACGTACAAAAACAAGCAGGTAATAATATTTTTTATGGCTTCTTTGCGAAAATTGGCACCCTAAAACAATTGCGAATATTTCCACCGCCTCAGTAAGAACTCTTACAGAGTCTCGTTTCCTTAATTGTTTACTTTTATTGTTTTCACAGACATTACAATTGTTTCGTTCTATTCACAGTGCATTAACAAATTACGTACTTTTCACCTGCCGAGCTGTAGAAACAAAATCAATTCCCTTTCCGAAATTTTTAAAACCAGTATATTTTTAGAAATATATTTGGTAATGTGATACACTGTAACGAGCCCATGGCGTTTTCGTTTATTAGTGGCCCAAATCCGGTCAGAAAATAAGACTCTGAGTGCAGCCTGGTAGCGGCAACACTTCCTCCTGCATAGTCCTTGCCCTAGCCGCTGGCCAGGCGAGGCACTGCGCAAGTCACGTGTAGTAAGAAGAGAAAGAGGACAGGGTATACGAGACAGAAAGTGAAGAAATGTCTGAGGTCACAGCGGCCACCCGAGGCCGCGTAACTTCAACCAGGCAGGTCAGTTGAATGCTGACCACTGTCAAACACTTGCTCGATGGATATTTTTTAAGTTCGTTAAAACTTGTGTTCATGACATTTTTTAGGGATAGGCCTATGGAAAAGGTTAGTAAACTGAATAAATTGTTGGGGCAAATATACGATACAAATTATTTATTTATGTACAGTTGTACAGAGGCATTGAGAATAATAAGATTCTTTTCTAAGCACAAATTTTACTGTGTTGCAACCCGTAATTTTTATGATTTTACAGCAGCTCTGAATGTATTTGCAAATGCAAAAAATAAATAACATGCGACACTAGCATAAAAATAAATATAAATTGCTTGCATGCAACACACAGAAATCTAGCAAATATGACACGCTCATGAAATGAGCAAAGCCGGAAATGCAATTGCCCCTAATGTTAAACAAGAAGTTACTTATATAACTAATCAGCCTACTTTCCTTAAAATGGGTGAAAATAATTTTTTAATACTTTCTTAAAAGCTGAGTTGCTTGGAAGGACTTAACATATCTTTGAAAGAAATAGCATTGGAAATTAAACCACAAATTTAGGCAACAGTAGTGATACATTTACAAACACACACATGCCTTACCCGGGACTTGAACCTAAAAAACTTCGTACTATAAGCTAGCGTGAAATCCACTGCATTACGGAGGTTCGATTCGGAGCATCAACTTCGGATTTAATCAGTCTAATGTTGCGAATGATAGGGTTTACTAACCTAAAATAATTAAAGGTCCTTATTTTGAAAATAAGTGACCGGGGCTCAAAAAACATGTAAAATTGCATGGCCTACCGTAGTGCTATTTATTTGAAGAATTTCATGGAAATAGGTTGTTTGGTCCGTGAGATATGACGTAAAAATATTAATTTTCTTATATCATGCTTCTAATGTATATTCTCTGCATGCATATTTTAGTTGAATATGGTTAAATCATTTAATATAAATATATATATATAACTTACCTAAGTTATTTATGAAGCAGCCATTTGTACATCGTTGACTGGCCCATTTAAATCATGAAAGTTTACATGNAACTTACCTAAGTTATTTATGAAGCAGCCATTTGTACATCGTTGACTGGCCCATTTAAATCATGAAAGTTTACATGGTATTCTGTAGCTTTTATGGTGTGCACAATTTGGTACTTCTTTATTTGAAATATTCTAGTGTAACATTTGGTGGATTCCGTTGATTGGTCCTGGAGACAGAGAATAAAACCTCCATAATTTTCATGTGGTGATCTTCATAAATAGAGGACAAAAAAGTAATGTAGTAGCAATTTCGATTATTGTATACTGCGAATATACAAAGTTAAGTTGAAATAAATTACACAGTTTCGTAGATATCGCCTACAAAACTTAAATGATTTTGTAGCAGCTATTCNAAAGTTAAGTTGAAATAAATTACACAGTTTCGTAGATATCGCCTACAAAACTTAAATGATTTTGTAGCAGCTATTCGTTGAATAAGTGGGTCTTACTTTAAAAATTCATTCATTTTTATGACCTACCACAGTATAACATCTTGGCCAAATTTTGCAAGAATGGGTTGATTATTTTCAGAGATACGAGAAAAAATCATTATTTTTATTGGTATGGCTATCTTACAAAATTGAAGAAAAATGAGTCTGCATACATAAATGTATTAGTTGAAAAAACGTACAGCCAGCTTACAAAATTAAGTTTAAATTGGTTTCGTTAGTAAAATATACTGAGCTAAAATATTTACATAGCCACCATTTTGAAAATAAGTGCCTCGCCTACTTAAAATGTACCAGTTTACACCATTTTCTGCAGTACTATTGTTTGCCAAATTTGGTAAGAAGCTGTTAGTGGTTTCCCAAGATATAACAAAAAAATATATTTACTCACATGATAGATGACAAAAGATGTTCTATGTATATACAGTAGATAGTTGTAATATATACTACATACAAAGTATAGATGAAATTCATTACATGTTTATGATGATATATCTTTCTAAGTTAAAAATTGTTATATTGCCGCCATTTTGAAAATGAGTGGCTGGCATGCTTATAAAATACCACTCGACATAATCTGCATCAGTACTACTTGTTTGCCAAATTTGGTAAGAATTGGTTAATTGTTTGCCAAGTAATGACTTAAAAACTTAATTTATTTGTATTGTGCTATCTTCCAAAATGGCCAACAAAAGTGGTTATTAGTTTATACATATGATACATATAATAGACACGTTCAGTATACAAAATTTGCTCGAAAATGGTTAAATAGTATGGCAGATATTCTAAATAAACATAAAATATTTGTATTGCCACCATTTTCAAAATAAGTACATTATCAAGTTCAATCACTGACGTTTACATGGTCTAACATACCAAATTATGTGAGAATTGGTTAAATAATTTTCGAGTTATAATGAAAAATATTAATTTTTAATTGGTGCTATTTTCCAAAATGGCTTACCAGCAACAATAAAGTCTCAAAATTTAATGCTNATATTAATTTTTAATTGGTGCTATTTTCCAAAATGGCTTACCAGCAACAATAAAGTCTCAAAATTTAATGCTTACGCAATGTTTTGCCAGCATACAAAATTTTGTATAATTAGGTTGAACTGTTCCTAAGATATAACATATCACCCAAAATTTAAAAATGGCACTTATTTTGACATTGATACATATCATACACACACATAAACACAAATACACACATATAAACAGACAGGAATTTTTTACGCTGGCAGTGTCTATGACGAGCATCATGTAAGCTAACAAAAACCGCTAGTGTCCGCCATTTTGTAAGATAATGCCACACGAATATATAAATTTTAGTGTAATATCTCAGGAAACAACTGGCCGATTCCAACCAAATATGGCAAACAAGTGCTACTGCGGTAGGTAATGTTAAGTTATATGTTTTGGCTATTTAAAAAATTTATTTATAAAATGGCGGCCATATTATTATTTCAGTTTTGTACATTATATCGACGAAACCATGTTATTAATTCCAATGAATCTTTGTATGTTTTCTGTATTTGTCCACACATAATATTTTCCGTCCGCAATTTTGAAAAATAGTATTTCATGACAAAATAAAGTTACGTGTTATCTGCGAAAAACAACAAATATCTACCAAGTTTCCAATCAAGTTGTACTGTAGTAGGCCGTGTACTCTGTTAAACTTTGAGAGGGTCATGCACACATATACTTTCAAAATCACGGCCATATAAACATTTTGGCTCAGGATTTTTATGCACTACATTACAAAACAATTTTACTAACTTTTGTATGCTGCCAGTATCAATTATATCATTCAAAATTTTCTATGAATAATTACTCCGCCATTTTGTAAGATAGCTCCACATGAAATAATAATGTTTTTAAGACGTTTCTCGGGAAGCAAACAAACTGTTTTCTTTAAAATTTGGCGAAGAAGTAGGGTATGTAAATTAACATGGTTTATTTGCGGTGGGCATGTTTTAATGGGGCTTATGTAAATAATTTAGATTAATTTGTTATATCTATAAAACGTTCCAACAAAATTAACGAAATTTTTTAAGCAAACAGTATTAATAAGAAGCATAATTTATGCATACAGAGATACTCTTTTGTCAATTTTTTTGCAAAATAGATTTGGGAGAGTAAATTGAGAATTTTACCATCTATTTATAATAATTAAAATAATTTCCATCAAATTTTCCACACCTACAGAAGGCCATGTAAATGCACATGGTTTAAATGTGGTCAGAAAAAGATTTTCAAAATGGCGGCCATATAAACATTTTACTTTATTTGGCATATCTATTTAACAATTTAAAAATTTCAATTAAATTTTTATGCTGGCGGTACCTATTAGAAACATCGTTTACAATTTTGTAAGACAGTCTCGCTTAAGAAAAAAAAATTGTATGCCATATTTCGGGGACCAATCAACCAATTTCCACAAAATGTTTCACACAAGTAGAGTTATGATAAGCCATGTAAACTTATGTGTTGTTAGTTGTTTAGACGATTATTTTCAAAATGGTGGCCGTGTCAATATTTCAGTTCAATGAACCCTATCATTCAAAACATTAAACTTATAACGTTATAAGTTGATGCTCCGAATCGTACTTCCGTGATACAGTTGATTATAAGCTAGCTTATTTTTAAATTTTTCTGAATTCGAATCCCGGGTAAGTCACTTGTGTATATTAATTGTCTTGGTACTGTTTCACATGTTAATCGATTCATCTCTAATGACATTGCTGTCAATGATTCCTTAACGCCTACCTACCACTTAAGCTTTTAAGAACTTCACTAAAATTTATTCGCCCCCATGTAGAGGAAAGTAGGCTCATTATTTATNCCTACCACTTAAGCTTTTAAGAACTTCACTAAAATTTATTCGCCCCCATGTAGAGGAAAGTAGGCTCATTATTTATCAGTAAATTCTTGTTTATTTTCCTATAATATATCAATCTTCTTATTAAAGCGCTTATAACATTTTGCCAAGTATTGTGTCTGCAGTGTGAAACCAACATAATAACCATATTTTTCTCATTTCAAATTCGAAACTTGCAGTGAAACACAGGACACGATGGATGGTCGTCCAGTGATCCTACAATCGTGACTCCTGTGTGATGTTACTTCCTGTCAATAAACTATGATACAGGCTGATTGAAAAGGTAAATATGTACGTAGGGCGTAACATCTCGTCGAGAGCGAGCTCATTAGAGAGAGTGGAAGTTCCTCATAGAAGCAGGAGCGAGGAAGGAATCTGCCGCGGCCTGTAGAAAGGAACATCCCAGCATCCTCCTTAAGTCTATATCTCTACTGCGTTCGCTCGGTGATAATGGAAAGTACTGATGGAAACTTTTGTTTGGATTGCGATTAAAGAAATCATTATTATTTTTTTCCGGTGATTTTTGACGTCAATAGACCAAGTACACACGATGGTGTTAATACGGGTTTTGCTTCATAGTTATGCCTGAGAACTCCAAGGTTGAAATTCCATCGTTGTTTGACGACTAAACTAAGTACCGTAAAATTGGGTTACTTTGTACTGCTCGGGTATCTTTGATCTAATGAAAACGTTTGTTTTGATGCTATTTGGTAATGTGGACTGGAGAGATTTGGGTGGCTCTTACCATCGAGGTATTGAGAGCTATGAGGGTGAAGTGAGGTGAGTATGGAGCAGCACCGGAATGCAAGGGCGGGGTAAACCGGATATCCCCGAGGAAACCCGCCGACCAGCGGCATCGTACGACACAATTTACACGCGTGAAAATCCAGGATCGTCCCCCCCGGGGAATCGAACCCGTTTCGCCTAGGATTCCCTGGGCAGATAACATTCAAAATTTCAAATATAGAAACATCTACTTGTTCCTTTGCCGCATGGGGCGAAAACCAAAAATTTTCAGTTGTTCGAAGTGACCCGATCAGGTATCATGTTAGCCTGGTTTTCTGTACTGAAGCGTGAAGAAATGTCTGGGAATGGCGTGTAGTGGGCTTCATACTCAGTGAGAAATGAAGATAAAATAAGAACTTAATTGCGTTTTCGGGCATCAGCTCGCGCGGTTTGGCCAGCTGCCAGAACGTGACGGGCCGAGTAGGTCAGTGAGCACGCACGCTGAAGTCTGGGGTTGCGTGGGTTGGAATTCCTTGCAGGTTGCCGTAAGGCCATTTCAGGGCAAACTTACGCGCTACTGGAAACGTTGTTTTGTCAACGTTGACAAACCACTCTGTCAGTGTGCGCGACTATAACAATCCACATGATGCAGCAATCGTTCCGAGAAAAGTCGGAACTGGTTGTTGTATCTTGCTGCTTTTATGGAGAGGGAAAGTGAATTTACAAAAATTTCTTCGAAATTTGAAAGGTAATGGTTTCGTAATGTTGGGGATATTCCTGGAAAATATTTAACCGGCACTTTTTTTTCCAAAATGACATGTTTTTTTATACAGTGTAGTAGATGTGGAACAGACTCAACAACCACTTCAAAAGTCCAAGGCTTCTCCGGAGCCAGACCCTAAACTTTCGCGTTAATGATAACATTGCTACCATTGACTAAAGATGTGATAGAACGAATATCGTCTTCTGCACACATGCACCCAATATTAGCCCCACACCAATACAATCATCAAAGTTGCACGGTCAACAGAGACGAACGTGTTTGTTTAAATCTTAATTTTCAAGGCACAAACCTTTTTACATAAATAAAATACTATTACAAATTTTAATTTAATCAGACCACAATAAATATTAACTATAGGAATTATTTAAACACCTCAAAACATTTATTTATTAAAGTGTTATAACCTCAAAACCTGTCCACGTCGTTTATGACAGTCATATTGGCAGAAAATAAGTACAATGTTAGGACACGTGTCTGGTGCTGGTGCGCATGTTGAAGGCGCACTCTTTCCCATTTTCCTTTTACGATTGCTATAGGCTGTTCACGGTAAAGTCATATGTTATTCTCCCATAACCTTTTTTAACAAATATGGTCATGTGAGTAATAAACACATTGTATACGTTCCACCTCACTCGCAAGTTAACGTCTAAGGCTAAAACAAAATATACAGGTTGTCAGGTAATTCGCGGATACGGACTACACCACACAAATCTGTGATCAAAACTAAGTAGAAAATACTCTTTGGTAAAAATGCACAAGATCCTTGGTTTACGATTAAACGGCATGCAAGGTCAAACAACTATTGTATCAGACATATGGTATTGGAATTATAAAAAGGTGAGGTGACGTGGTAATGCTGCAACTAATGTGCCGGTGGTAAGACATATGGTAACGGAAGGAGATGAGGTCAGTAATGCCAAGGAGGCCATGGAGTTTACACGCAGTGAGTACTGGGACATGGCAGTGGCCATGGGTGCATCAGGCGGCCGAGCTCCGTGCATTCTGCATTCATCCAGCGTGCATTGCTATGGGCAGAGCAACCTTCGAACACCTGTTATGACGCTTCTACGTTTTGTATGCTGATGCTGTGTGCTGTGCTTAACTCGAAATCAAGTCATTTTATCAACTTTTATGTCGTTTTTCTCGTAAATTAAGGGTCTTACGTTTTTTTACCGAAGAATATTTTCAACTTAGTTTTGATCACAGATTCGTGTGGTGCAGTTCGTGTCCGCGAATTACCGGACATACTGTATTTATTGATTATTGTTCCATATTAGAGGGTTTTCAAAAATGCTCACTTTGCCGTGAATAACCTACTAGCTACACCACAGAAGCGGCCAGAATCTCCTCGATGCTATGTCACAGTGCAGAGATGAGGGTTTATATTTGCTCTCAGCTGATGCCTGACGAAGTGTCAGCATGGGTGCAACTGGGCTGGCTCTCGGTGGAGATGACTGCCTTGCACAAGACCATAATATGAATATCGGGTAGCGTGATCACGCCAGCTTAGAAAAACCAGTATCCATGTCCCATCCTTGCCTCCAATACGACTATCTTAAACCACGTATATAGAATTTGAGGTTAGAAAACTGCGTTTACAGAAAAAGTGCTTTCATATGTTTCTTAAATTCCTCAAACCTATTTTTAAGGCAAATTTATTAAATTCAAACGCGTAAAAATATTTTATTCATATAAAACAACTTGTGTTTTTTAAATTAAAATATTAACAATCAAATTCATCAGTATTGCACATATGACTGACAGTTGTATTGGTGTGGGGTAGGTCAGTTTAGTTGAGAGATTTGGGCGACTCTTAACAACGAGGTCTGGAGAGCCGATGAGGGTGAAATGAGGTGAGAATGGAGCAGCGCCGGAATGAAATGGCAGGGGAAACGAGAGATCTCAGAGATAAAACCCGCTGACCAGCGGCATTATCCGGCACGATTCCGACATGCGAAAATCCGGGAGAGGCCCGGCGGAGGATTGAACCCGGTTCGCCTTGGTGGGAGGCGAGCATTCTACCCGCCTGGCTACCGCGGCGGGAGGTCAGTGTTGGGTACATGCGCAGAAGATGAAAAATCGGTCTTCCCCAGTCTGTGCATGAGACACACCTGCAAGACTAGAGTGTGGCTACAGACTAAATATGAGGCAGACAGATCTTGCATCTTCTGAGCTCGTACCCAATACTGACCTACCTCACGAATACAGCTGACATTCCGCGCAGCCTACAGTGATGAACGCGTTCGTTTACATTTAATTTTTCAACACACCCACCAATTTAATACTTTGACTACCTGTAATTAGTTCTTTTTGAATTAATCCAGGTTACTGGAAATGTAGAAAAACATCTCAAAGAAAATAGTTACATGAACAGTATTCTAATCTCAAATCACGTTGATACTGATAGTGCAATTGGCAGAAAAGCAGTCGAATATTGAAACACGGAGAGTGGATTCTGCGCAACTCGAGTGCGCAAGAAACCGTGGTGGTGTAGTGGTCAGATCACTCACCTCTCACCTCGACGACCCGGGTTCGATTCCCGGTGCTATCGCTCCCGGATTTTTGTATGTGAGAATCGTGCCGAATAATGTCGCTGGTCAGCGAGTTTTCTCAGAGATCTCATGTTTTCCCCGCCATTGCACTCCGGAACAGCTCCATGCTCACCTCAATTCACTCTCATCGACTCACAATACCTCGATTTTAAGAGCCTCCCATATATCTCCACTTCTCCACTTCGAGTGCACACTTTAACCCATATTCCTAATACTGCTGAAGCAGTGGTATGAAGATGCGGTAGGAAAAGGTAGAACCTCGTAGGACGAGCCGAGTAGTCTTGGTGGGGACATCGTGCTCGTGGCTGCTCTCTCACCGGGATCTGCGCCCGCTCCTTGGGACCAGCGAAGGCGAGGGTCTTCTGCCAGTACGGCGGGACTAGTGCAGCTCGGGTGTGGCGACTACTCCGCAACTCGTCGTGTCCCCCGGCTCTGGCCTGGCTGGGGATATTAGAATACCAGCCCGTGGACCAACTGGCCGGTGCACAAGCGCCGTCCTCGTGTACGTCAGGAACCTGGGTGGCTCAGTACGAGACGGCGGAGCGCATCGAGCAGGAAGCTGCCCAAAGCACAGGACGAAGTGTAGCGAACCTCACTGTTGGATTCTGCGGGCTGCTGATTGCGAATGAATTATGAATGGAACTGGAATGCATCGGACCTTGGAAGTATCACTGACATCAGCCTCCTTCCTGCGCCAGCGGCTCGCCATCATCACTGGCAGGTCCTGGAAGTCCTGCCGAGCTCTTACTAGAGCTCAACCAAGTCTGACGGACTATTATGGAGGAGGGGAGGTGGTGGCTCCCTGGTCCGCTACTCCCACCTCCACCTACGGCATGAAGAGCCTGCTGTCAGTGCAGGAGAGCGAATATGGAGTAGGTGCCACGACTGAGCTACCGGTTATCCGATGCACTCCAAGGCAGGCAAAAATGGTTCTGCTGCTCTGGTAGGGCGGCCGAGTGAAGCCTCTTGCAAGTGTTTTCTATAGGTTGTTCACTGTTTTAGTCAATCTTCGGTATCTTCGCACTTTTTGTATCAAACCTTTGAAAAATCACCCCGCGTATGACGTGTTTGGTTGTTTCTTAAATATGGCATGTTTCACAAGCGTTTTAAACTTATGTTAACATAGGAGTATATCATTTTGGTTAACTCTAACTTTTACTCATAATTTATTTTTAAATTGTATTTCATTTATTATTAATATGGTGTGTTTGTAATGTCCACTAAGTAATACTTCTCATGCAAAATATTATTCCTCTGAGTGCGCGCGAATGTGGTGCGTTATCCTTTGCTGTATTTTTAGACACACAGTTAGCTATGTTTGCATGAGGCGGAGAAATACCCTGAAAGTAGAACTTTAGGAGAGCTTCAGAAAGCTTGGAAGTTACCGCGTATGTACGATAATCAAGCACTTCGGGAAGCCTTGCCCAGGATCTAGTTTTCTTCTCGTTTTGTATCCTTCTGCGACATGTAAAGTTAATATTGCAGTGAGCCTGATCACTGTATTCATGCTTCATCGAGGTGATACTGTGGAATTTTGAATACTGTGAAAGTGTCATTAATAAGCATATTCATATACACTAAATGCAGGGCTCATTGTATGTTAAGGCGCCCGCCTAGCTGCCGCTTGAACTGCGTTGCAGGGTGTTTGAAATACGCGTTTTTCTACGAAACTATTAAATGTGTGTCGAATGTGCTGATCTATGAAAGGAACACACACTTTAGTCGAAGGCTGTCGAATGCTTTCAAGACGTCATGTAATTTAGAAACACCATTTCAGAGTACGCCAAAATGGCTAAAAACGTATTTTTCTAAGTGCTATATCTTGAAATATACGCTTCAGGTACATACAGAACGACTCAAGGTCACTGCACTGAGCCTTCCTACAGACCTATCTCCAGTAAAATAATAGAGTCGCCGCTGAAAGTGCCATAGGTGCACGCAGTGCGACGAGAACACTGCACGCCAGGTCAGAGCCTTGCGCTTAGCGGCGATGGCGCACTTGGTGTTCGTGGCAGTCTCGTCCTTATCGCTTCCGCGCTTCTCGGCCTCAAACGCAGAAAAAAACGCTACGTAGGCGGGAGCCTTAACATTATTTTCGAAATGAAACGTCAACACTCAAAACTATTTTCATCGGTTTGCTAAACTGAGAGCCTGCGGGCCAGTGTATGCTGTACCATGCATGTCTTACGAGCAATTACATTTTTTCAAATGATGTGCTCACTGCCGTGAACAACCTATAAGAATGAGTAGGAAATAAAAAATTACATACATGATGTAGCTTATGTAAATTAGATCAAAAAACTTCGGCAGTATGTTTATAACGAAAAAAAATGTGTAAACGTACATACGTCCTACGGTCTACAGTGAATCATAAAGGCTGTACACATCTTTGAAGTAGGAACAGAAGTGTGAGTGAGTGAATAAAGAGATGTTGGGGGCTCTTAACATAGAGGTCTTGAGAGTCGACGAGAGTGATTGAGGTGGTTACGGAGCAACGCCGGAATGAAAGGGCGGGGAAAAGGGAGTTCCCCGAGAAAACCCGCTGACCAGCTGCATCGCCCGGCACGATTCCCGCTCGCGAAAATCCAGAGTGAGCCGGCCGGGTGCTGAACCCGGTTCTCCTTGGTGGGAGGCGAGCAGTCTAACCGCTCAGCCACCGTGGCTCCTTACAAATATAGTAGAAAATATTCAAGACGGAACACTGAGTGTCTGGATAATGAATAACGGACCAAAGATATGTAAACACCACAACACATTTCTGTCGCTGTCATCAAATTATTCCGTGGAAATAATCACGTTTTCTACCCTTATTTCGACGTAGTCTCCATGACGTCGCAAACATGGGATTTGAAATATTTATTATTGTTCTAAATGTCACAATTAACTTTTTTACGTTATGCAGACACTCAGTGATCACGTCCAGTATTTGTAATAAAATATTGCTTTAGGCCCAAATTCTGAGACATGTAACCCTTTACGACTCCCTTATACCGTGGGTCGTTTATATGTTTTCGCCTTTATTTTTTCTTCATTAACATGCAGTCGGAGTTTGTAGGTATAATTTAGATGCATCCTTTACACTCGATAACTGAAATTTGCATGCTTCTAGAAGCCGATATAGAAGCTCCAAGAAAGGGAAATCAAAGGCAGCAATTGTTACTAACTTCGTGTATAAATATGTTGCTATAGTGATGCATTGCTGTTGTGCGGTTCCGTACGCTATAAGTTTGTACACGTCTTTACTGGGCAAAGTCTCGTGTTGAAAGAATGCATCACTCTAGTTACAAATTTGGTGGTAAAGTTAACGAAAATCTTCTCTAGGATTGCCGTTTCTTATTTTTTCAATACTGCTATCCAAAATCCTGTACACTACAGTTCAAGAGAATAAAATTGTTCTCAAAATTTTTGTGTATTACGTACTTTTTATAGTGTCATGAAATAATAGTCTGGAAAAAGTACGAAAATGGTGGAAAAATATTTCAATAAAACTTCAAAAAGGAACTACAGTAATATTAAATTCATGTTTTAATTCGTACAGATCTCAAAATTGAACAAAAATAAATACATAGGCTATAGCCAAAAAATAATTTTCCATGTCATCAAAATATCAGTCATTAGAATATTTTTTTTGTAATTCTGTATACTGTATTACCGTATTTCAATTTAAATTTTTGAGTTAAATTTAAAAACAAAATTGCCAAAAGTAAAAAAAAAAAAAAAATATGATCGCTGGTTCACTAAGTGTCGGCTAACATCAAACCGCTATGTCTTCAAGAAAAACTTCAGCTGAAAGCTAACTTTGTGCAGAAATATATTTTTTTTCATGCCAGAAATAAAATACGATATTTTTTCACCAATTCACAAATTTGGTTACTGAAACACAAATGTGGTCGTTGAAAAGTGTCAAAGTTAGCAAAAATAAGCGGCCCTCCGTTTAAGATATTCATTCTTCTGTAAAACAGTGTTTCAAACTACAGCGACACTACCGGATATTTTATGAACAGATTGTTGTACTAAAACCGCACAGTCGCCGTTTGAAATTGCGGGATGCACGCGAAGTTAGTTTATGCTATTCTCCATCGCCATCGCAATACCTCCTTGCGCCTTACGCCTTACGGGCGGACGTGAAGACATTGCGTTTCAAAATGTTTATTAAGTAGGCGCCTTACGAGAGATTAGTGAGATTAGTCCCCGTCCTGTTTTTTTTTTGCTCGTGTTACATTATATAGTGTTTATTGTAATGTTTTGCATGACATAACATAAATAAGACCTTTTTATGCTTTATCAAATTATGAAAGCTATACTGCTGTTATTAATTTCTGACTTGTGAATGCCAGCAGGAAATAAATAATTTTTTATAGTGATTACGGAAATGGTACTAGTAAAGAGTGTCAAGCAATGCGTAAAGCAAGGCCCTACATCCTGCCGATAGGCTACTTAAAATAAAATATAAAATACAAGTTGCAGATTGCGACGAAACTTCTACAATGACGGAGACTGAACTTTCCACGCGGGACGAAGTAATGTAAGGAATCTTCACTTCCAGCTGGTTTGACGCGCAACGTCTAAACATGCCCGTGGTCACGCGACTGTCTTCATTTTCCTTGGCCACTCAGAGCTTACAGCGACGCACATCCAGTGCACAGTCGTAGCTAAGGGCGAGACTCTCACTAGCCCGCAGTATTGTCGTCGCACTGCGTGTACCTAACGGACTTTCAGCGGTGACCCTGTTATTTAAATGATGGGAAGTCTGTAGGAAGGTTCCATTCTGGGCCCTTGAATAGTTTTGTATGCATCTGAAGAATAAATTTTGAAATATACCACTTTGAAAACGCCGTCTTTAGATATTTTGGAGTACTGTGAAATGGCGTTAGTAATGCGCCTTACGTCTTGAAAGCAATCAACAGCCCTCGTCTGAAGTGCGTGTTCTTTACATAGACCAGCACATTGAACACACGTTTAATAGTTTTGTAGAAAAATTAATATTTTAAACATATCACCACGCATTTCAAGCCCCAGTCAGGCGGGTGTGCCGCCGAACGGTGTGCAGAGCTCCAGAAGAAAAGAGTTTATTTAAAAACCGTATAACGTGTCTGAGTGAGGTGTGTTGACGAATATCATTTAAGAACGTTACGCGTCTGTATATGTTTTTCAGTTCCTCCATTTCTCTCTAAAGCGTGGTTTTTTTTATAGTTAAAATGGCTGAAGCGGGTGTTTTGACGGTCATTTTTAGGTATGGACATTCCGGTGGAAAAACATTAAAAAAAGAAATACAGGCGTGCATCTAACATTTATTTATATTATTGCGTCATAAAATAGTAGGGTCCACGCTTAATGTGTGATAGAGGCGCGTNCGTGCATCTAACATTTATTTATATTATTGCGTCATAAAATAGTAGGGTCCACGCTTAATGTGTGATAGAGGCGCGTTATCGTCAGCAATACTGCACGCCAGTTCACTGCTTTGCACGTAGAGGCGATGCGAAAGTTGTTGAGCATTCCTCGGTCACCCCTAGCGCTCCCGCACTTTGAGGCCTCAGACGTACATAGTTCCTCCAACCAGGCGGGGACCTTAATGACAAGGAGAGGTGTTGGGAGGGCGAAGTGTGCGGGTAGACCTCGGGAACTGAAGCCGCGACCCGGTGATGAGCGGGACACCCAACACCGCCGGACCTTTCACCGCTGGCCGGGGCGTGTGGCGGAGCTCTGGGAGGGGGTCGACCCAGTTGTAATGGGCCGGACAGCGGCGTCCAACACTGGTGGGAGGCCCTTGTGGTGGGAGCGGGCCGCCAGCAGGCCAGACACACCACGTGAGGTATATAAGACCCGCGTCACACAGCCTTCCACCATTCATTCACTTCCAGACGTCTCCCTGGGACACGCCGACTGGTAAGTCATCACATCACGTCTTTGCTAACGGCAAACTCTTCTAGGTACTAATTGTCGGGACCGTGTTGTAACGCACTTTCGGTCTCCTCGTCTCCTGAGGTACGTAGGTTCGACTAAATTGTACTCCCAATCAACCCCTTAACATGTTATCCCATGCATACCCGTTCACATATGGTGTGCTGCAGAATATGTAAAATCGCAGCCAGTGCTGTGCAAGGTCAGAAACTAGCGTCAATACAGACAGCGTGTGACAGACAATAGAAGTCGTGTTCATACGTCGCATCGTGTTAGTTGTTACAGCGAATTCGTAAGTACGTACGAGACCAGACATCTCGTATATTTCAACACCTGGAAGGAAAAATTAATTTGTTAGTTAAGAGGTTAAAATATTGTATGTGAAAGCAGTTAGTGCGCGTACAAGCGTATGTAATTATTTCAAGGAAAGTTAAAACAAAATATCTACAGTTACCACTTGACGTGGCGGTTAGAACGCTAGCCTTCCACCTCGATGTCAAGAACCGCCCAAATCTCTCCGCTCCACTCTGCTACTGCAACTAGTTTTGAACTTCATTCTATTAAATCATTATATTCAAAGATAAAAATAGTAAAATATGTTAAAATTAAAATTTTTTTGTGCTTTCCTACGCAGTTTTCTAAAGTGAAAAATCAAACTACAAAGTGACTGTAGTTTCCTCCATTAGCTTTCGTTGCGTGTAATAAATGCCTATTGTTACAGAGAAGACTGGTGAGGAATTCAGCTTCTCGGTAATGCAATATAGCAGACATGCGAGAGCCCGCCGCAGCGCTTCCTTATAACCTTACTGCGTTCGATAATTCGCCTTAATATCATGTCGATAGCGAGGTCATTAGAGACGGACCAAGTTGTTCAAATAAGTGAGAACTGGGAGGGAATTGACCACGGCCTGTGGTAAAGAACCGTCCTGGCATTCGCCTGCAGTGATTTCGGGAAACCTCGGAAAACAGAATTCAGTATGGCTGTTCCGGGATTCAAACCCGCGTCGTCACGAATTCGAGGACAGTGGGCCACCACTGAGCCACCTTGCTCGTTCTAACCTGTTGATGGTAACGCCTTACCGACTAAGTCCACCGCGGACACTGGTACCCAATTGCGAGTCCTTGACGGTTGCGAAGTGGCTACTTTGCTTGCGTGTCTTCCGTTAGTCTTAAAGAGGAATTACAGAAGCAGTGTGTGCGATCGAGCGCGCGATCGCTCCTTTTGTAACACTCTGCGCAGTCACAGAGCATAGTCTTATACATCCCGTGGTAAAGAGACGTGGAACAGTTTCAGCTCCCAGGTTGGGCGATGGTTCCGGACCCCTCAGACTCCGGTAGCTTGCGAAGACTGCGTGTGTCTTCGTCGCATCATCCGCCCCCTGATTGTAGCTGTGCATCGAGGGTCAGGAAGAAAAACATTGTTAACGTTTAGTTTGCATAATTTTACTTGACATTAATATGCAACGCCTGAACAGTAACCTGACCTAAGGTAGAGTAGGACGGTGTACAGGAACGTACAGTGATTTGTACCACTTTTTTCATTTATAACAAAGGTTTTTAAGCCATCACCTTAATTTATACTTAACGGTTAACTGTTTTATTTATAAATATAATTTTATTAAACAAGGATTCTCCGAGTCTTTAATTGAAGTTAAATTAGTGAGATGGTACTATGTCGCCCCAAATTACTGTAACTGGTAGGAATGTAAAATAACTCGAAGAAAATCATGCCCGTTATAAACACAAGTGCACCGCTTTTCTTAATGCCAGTAAGGCTTTTCCGCGCTTTCGTTTTGAAACCAACCACGGCAATAAGATAGTTTTGTGGCCAAGATCGCTGGCACTGTTTTCGCAACTGTTTTAGTATCGAAAGTTAACACTGAAGCTTTCTGACGTGCACACATCACTCTTGAGTGGCGGTAAAGTGAACGGCACTGTTTTGCGATTTTTCACTTACCAATATAATCATCTGAGATTGTAATATTACAGTCCATGAATGTTTTCCCTTGAGATGGACGCGTGTTTCTCGTTCACAGCAGGCTGTTTGATGTTTGAAGCTAGCGTGAGAAAAGAGCGGTTGGTATTGATAGTCTTGCGAAATTCTTTGAAATTCGTTTAAATTGGGGATAAATTGTCCGTTAGTGCATTCGTGCGGTCTCGAACCCCGAGATCTGCAGAATGCAAGTCACGCACGCTTACCACACAGCCAGACGCTCTTTTGTTTCTCGCTTCAGTTTCGCATAAAAGACATTCAGGGCAGTAGCTGGTGGATTAAAGAACTTCACAACCCAGAATTACTGCATTGTCTAAGAATATTGCAGATTTTTCTCTGGTATCTGGAACGTGTATTACGTGCTATAAGTAGAGACGGGAAAAATCGCGAGTTCAATGACCTGCAGGCTAGACTCTATAGTCTTATGTACAAATATGCCGACATCAACTGCACATTGGTTGCTTGCTGTCACAGTGGAAGGCGACGATTGTACCAGCATTCTCCAGGAAGTGTAGAATACGGCGTGGGCCAATGGATTAAGTTATATAAACGCATGTGCTCTGAATTCTAGATTGTCCTAAAATGAATCCGCGAATTCATCAGGTCTCTAGCTATAAGGCAAGTCGCACACTACAAACAGAAATTGCTGTGTTAAAAAGCACTACTTGTATGTAGTCTAATCACTAACACTTAAATTTAATGAAAAGTTAAATGGGTTTTCATTTTACTTGTCTGAAAATCAGGGAAATAGCTCCCGACAATTAGTTTGGATGAGAATGTGAAAATATATAAATGTATAGCATTGTTAAGGAAATGAAATTATTAAAAGGTAGAACTTCGGGACAGAATTCATATTTTTCCGGTAAATATTTGTTTCTCTCAACTTTCGAGTTTTCGTTGCATACATCCAATACTTCGTTTTGTACGCTTGTATATATGTTTTCCTGAATGTAATTCTTGTGTCCAAAAAAAAATTACGTCATTTGTATCTTATTTTCTGTCATATACAGAGTTTATTTATTTTACTCGTCAGTGTTATTACTTCAAATTTTAGTTGAGCAAAATTGCTTTTAATTTTTAGATGTTTCACATATTAGAACTCAAATATGTGTTTCAATTCGTTTATATTATGCTAGTATGTAAAGCTAAGGAACTTCAAATCGTCTTTTAAATCAGAACGTTAACCTTTAGACCTCTACTCGTAGCACAGACGAACTATCAGTAGACGGCTGTGCCATAAAATATTCTGTCATGTATTCCATTTGGGGCACAGAGGTTTCGAGAACCTAAGACTTATGTTTCAAAGTAAACTCGTCGGCTTCTGTGCTGCTTCAAACGGAAGTAGATGTTACAAACTAACGTTTCACTCAGTGGTTAAATTCTTCAGTGTCTACACGATCTTGTATACGTGAAGGTACGTAACGATATATTCGCTTACAACAGCCGTTAGTGAAATAATGAGAGCGTCCTGAAAATACCATAAATATGCAAGCAGGCTTGTTGTGTAATATGTGGAAAAGTTAATATTTTACGTTCCGCAAACTTTCCTCGTATTTCCCGCAAAAAAAAAATTCCGTCCATCTCCAAATAAATTAAACTAGCCTAGTGGATTTTAATTTGTATTTTATATTGAACTGACATGTTTGTATTCGATAAAATATCATTAGATAACCAAATCATACATTCCATTATAATTGTCCAGTAATATATTTTTTTTAAATACTTTCTCAAAATTGTTTTGACACTCCACGGCGGGACGAAAACGTTTCGTAGATGCATTTTAGAAAAGCCAAAGTTGTGGTATCTATTTTACGAGTTATCGCGAGTAACAATTGCATGTTTATGTCAAATTATATAGTTTTCCAGTAAAACTATTTTTTTAATAATTTTATTTGGTAGATACTACGTATACCGTAAATCTATTGTGTATATCATTTAACACGAATTGTAGTTGAAAGGACGTTCGTCAAAATCTTGCTAACGACCAATAATTTTATCAAATATTTTTATAAGCAAATCGTAAACTTTTATGAGATATTACGTAAATTACTCCATAGCCTAGGAAAATTATTAACGTAGATTAAAAAAACTGAACCGAAATTCGTATCTGTTGAAAAAAAATTGTAGAATGATAAGAATTTTTGATCCAGTGGATATTTTCGGGGCTTTTATTTTAGACAATGTAACTTAAGTGCCGTACAAATCAGCAGTAATTTTTCAACCGGTTCTGACCGAAAAATAACCTGTTCTACGAATTGTTGTGAAACTTTGGATTTCATTCGAATCAGTTCAGTGACAGCCGATTTCTTCCAATAGTCAAGCGCGCACGCATTGCAATCCACAAGCAGACACAATTATGACCTCGTGAGTATTTTAACCCACTGAAATATAAGCTAAAATAGTATTACATTACGACGCCACACAGTGGAGTAAACGTCCTGAATATTTCTTAAGCCATTGATATCTAGTCAAAATGTATTACAAATGTAAACAGTGCACGCTAAACTTTTAAATCACATTGTATCTACAATTAGTTTAACGCGAATCCGCAATTAGGAAATAGTTATAATGTAGTTTGAATTATCCATGGCGGTACGTGCAGGAAAATGTTTACGGCTGTAAAGCTGTCGATAAATCCGAAGTAAACTCTCGCAAACTTCCACCTTATTTTTCATTATCTTCAACGAGACTGAGAAACGAGTTCCCTCGGCCTATCTTTTTTTTTTTTTTTCATACCTTTCCCCGCTGTAGGCCGCAACGTGTAAGCGTCATTTGAACGCAACAACGCAGTACATTTTATTTTTAATGCCTTTTTTGTTCGATTCCTTTATTCGCATTTTCCGTCACACAGAACGGACACCTAGATCTCGACCTGCAGTTACGCGTTCGTGTGGTCAACCGCTCTATATATCAGCACGAACACGGTATCTCGAAGGCTATCGGGAGGGAAGGCTGGCTTTCGCACTTTCGAATGACCTCACTGCAGGCAGTCCCGGGGCGACCTGTGATCAGTTCTGCACCCTGCTGGAAGCTGGAGCCGTGCAGCGAGGTTTGCGCCTCAAAGTCCTGAACTCTAGACTGAGTATTAAAAAAAAAACGCTTTATGGGCGGTTTGTGGTTGAACGAGCACTTTTGAAATCAACTTTTGAAAAGTCTAACTATCCCTACCGGCATATAGGCACACAGTCACACTGTCCTATATGCGCCGTGTACAAGTTGCTGACGACTGAGGGAAAGTAGTCCCATGTCAGAACGCTGAGTTTAAAATGTCAGGCCAACATTTGTGAATACTGAAATGGTATCCGTTGAATTCTGTTTTTTTTTTTTACAAATAAACTTAAGAATTACCACAGTTGTAAAATATTTATTTTTCTAATAATTTTGGCTGTTTCGCTTGGCTGGCGCATGAATAATGAGATGAGGTCCACGGCAACGTTAAGTTCACATAAGGTGGAAGAATACATTACGTGCGTACAAGTAGATCTTGTGCAGGGCATTCAAACTGCTAATGTTACCGTGAGCAATCAATAGATGAAGTGATCGCGTTTCTTTTGTCAGCGAAGTCGGCTCGTGCGGCCTACCGCCCAGCGTGGAAGCTCATTGGGCATTTTCAACACGCATGACGTAACTGTCTCTTCGCACGTGCTTCGACTCCTGTGCTCATGCCAACGTACCGATCTAGCATCTGACACAGAGTAGAGAAGTGCACAGAGGCCACACGGCTTGGCGGTTCCTTTGATGTGGGCTTACCCATTCTCTGATTGGCTGCGCAAGGCTGTGAGTACGTGCCGTGTGTCTGATTGGCAACTGCATGCTGCGAAAGTTTCCCTATTGGCTGTGCTAACGTGTACAGTAAATTGTATGCCGTCCACGGTAAACTAAGCGCTTTGAAAGCCCTGGTTAATGTCTACTTGGATCTGCGATGTGTTCTAGTCCGCCATATCTAAAACTAACATTGTTTTGGCCTCATAACTTTATTCATGCATCGGTCAAGTGAAACTGCGAAATTATTAGAAAAGTATCGCAAGATGGGTCACTTTGACCCTTGCGGGGGACTTTGGCCAGAGGTTCATGCACAGATCACAACAGCCAAGCGAATTCCACACAATGCGTATTTTCCTGCATAACTTAATTATTAGAATCAATATTTGAAAACCAAGATAGCAAAGACATAGGTAATATCTTAACTGTTATTTGGAAATCCAACTTATTTTTCTTACTTTAAAATAGTTTCACATCTGTAACGTTAATCAAATATTACCTAATAATTTAATAATTTCAATCGCACATGGGAAAATACAGGTATAAGTGAAACCGTACAAATTTTAAAAAACAATCGTTAAGAAGTCATCTATGTCATGTCTAGCTTTTATTTTTTGTGTCTGGTCATAAATTTTCATTACGAAGATTTGTCAGAAAAATGGAAGATGGAATGGATACTAACCCCTAAATAACAATGTGTTCAGCGTTTCTGGAGCCTTGCCCGCCACAATTCTCATTCACTTTGCTTGTTTATCGCGAGACAAATGACGAGAGCATGGCTACCCGAGCGAAGTAGAGTCGGCGGTATTATAACAGGCGGGTGAGTAAGTTCCACCTCGCTAATAGTTCCGACGACGTGGAACGCTCCAATAAGAGGCGGAGTGGATGAGAATGGCGGCGGTGCAGGTGCCGAGCCGGGATTGAGAGCTCGCTGTGTTTGCAGGAAGACATGCTGAGGACACTCGTGCTGGTGGCTGCCGTGGTGCAGGCGGCGGTTGGAGGCGGCAGTCAGTTCGCCGTCAGGCTGCCCTATCTCAACCCTGCCGGCGTCACCTACGTCAACGGGCCTGCGCCCTACGGTCTGGCAGCTGGCCCCGCCGCCGTCAGCTACGGCGCCTCCGCCCCCACCGCCTTCGGGTACACTGGCGCCGCCCCCG